>CABEEJ010006132.1:29912-42877 GCA_901482245.1 Timema douglasi | reverse complement strand
TACAGCCACTCGCCTTCTAAATACAGCCACTCGCCTTCTAAATACAGCCACTCGCCTTCTAAATACAGCCACTCGCCTTCTAAATATAGCCACTCGCCTTCTAAATATAGCCACTCACCTACTAAATATAGCCACTCGCCTTCTAAATATAGCCACTCGCCTTCTAAATATAGCCACTCGCCTTCTAAATATAGCCACTCGCCTTCTAAATATAGCCACTCACCTTTTAAATATAGCCACTCACCTTCTAAATATAGCCACTCACCATTAACAATGTTCAAAAATCAACAAGTAATGTCGAAATAACCAAATTTGAAAGGTAAAATGTATGTAAACAATATCAAATCTATTTTTAATTTAAATCAGTGTTTTTTTGACGAGGTTATTGAAACAAGACTCAAGTTTGTAGTGAGCGAGACTTTGTTCTTTATACAAGAAGACACATCCACGACGTTGTAGACAAGAATAAACAAAGACAAAGTAATTAACACCCTTTTGACTTAAGATATATAACTGGACTACATTAATATAATTTTTTTTTAATATTCCATATTTAATTCTTTACATTCTAGCCATCCATCACCAAGCATATTTTTATATCCTAGATATTAATTAACACAGTTTATATTTTGGAGAAGGGGGAGTATACAGTTTCTGGCATAAAAACCACTTACAATTATACAAACATAATAGGCTACAGAGCAGTTGCGTGTCTTCAAATGAATCAATTAACAGGCTAAACAAATTGCTTTCAGAAACACGTTTTAAAATATAAACACTAGAACGTTGTTTGGTTCAATCCCGAGAAACCAAATTCTGGATCATCCCTAAGTTTAGGTTTGTTTTACGGTACTGTCGGGGATGTAGTAGTGATCGGACGCGCGCACGCACACACATACATCATGGAAATTACACATTTTTATTTACAAGATGAAGAATAATATATTAATAATAATAATATTTAGCACCGCGTCTTACTACCCGTTCGGGTTATACGCACTTACGTTAATGTGTAATGGTAGGGTGATTGTGNGCACACACATACATCATGGAAATTACACATTTTTATTTACAAGATGAAGAATAATATATTAATAATAATAATATTTAGCACCGCGTCTTACTACCCGTTCGGGTTATACGCACTTACGTTAATGTGTAATGGTAGGGTGATTGTGAGATGAAATGGAGGACCTACAGTTTAACGTGGGATCCGAACCACGGTGGAGGCCTGGCATTCCACACATTCACAAGATGTCTTGTCAGAGGTGAAGGAAGACCCCAACTTAAAAGTGCCTGAGCCTAGTGGTGGGCCACTTCATAATCGGCTAGCGGGTTGAAGGAAATGTGACTCGTGGGTATCCACATGTTACCCTATTATTAATATAGAACGTAGCTAAGTGTATTATTGAATAAATATCAGGATGATTTTTTTCCTACAAAACTCAAAACTTTTTAGTTTTCTGGGCTAAATATATCAATTTTATTACAGTAGGTTCCTTTCCCAAGAAACTTTGCAGGCCCGCCCCCCCTCCCCCACAAAAAAAGGCACTGTGGGACCTGCAGTTGGACGTCCATGTTTAATACTATTTTCATTCATATTTATAAATCTATTAAAATAACTAACTTAATGACAGTAAATTTAGTTGGTTGTCCCTTATCTCCAGATAAACGTAAGATGAATAATCTGACCTGATATGTGGAATTCCCACGCCCCCGTGAAGTATCTTGTAGAGTTTGCTCTCGTATAGCAGCTGAGGGTGCCTTGCTCTGACCGATTCGAGTTTCACCGCAACTTCCTGGTGGACAAAACAATACAATATAGTAGTGCTCGAATAATTTTATTTATTTGGGGTATTTAACGTGCATTTTATGAAACAACCGATTATATCAGCACAGGATAATTTCTATGAGCGAGAGCGAAATGGCCTACAATTTTTGCAGGGAAAGGTATTTTCACATTTCCAAGGTTGGTATACATGCCGCAATTGAGATGGGATTGACGGCTTTACTTCCCCTCCCAAGGGAGTTGTGCTAAGGATGTTTATCGCTCAATAAAAATGTGTCGACCCCGGTTGGGTTTGAACCCAAAAACATCTGGTCCTGAGGTGAGAACTATACCCCAATACCATCGAGGTAGACTGCTCAAGAGAGACCAAGGGAAAGAGGTAGGTTCCTTATATTTGCAGCGAATAATTATAAAGCTTTAATATGAGATTTAAAAACTTTTTTTAAGTATGTAAATATGATATTTACTTACATTAGAAACTTTCATAATGTTGGTAATTATAAAATATGGCCTAGCTTTAAAGACATGAAACCTTTAAAATGTTTGTTAAAGAACAAGAACCAATAAAAAGATATTGGTTTAGTCCCTGTCAAGTAGCCCACTATATTTTTATGTAGGTACTTTTTTTGATAAACAGATAATTCTGTTTTTCAAAGAGTTAAGAAAATGTTCACCCAAATAACATCACATTTATTTAGATACGGTACCAAAGAAAAGTCCCTGGTTCAATATCGTCTCAATTATTTTTTTTTGTTATTAAAGCCGAGCCTACTTTCTTTTAAATCATAGAATAGAGACCTACCGTAAAACTATTTATCAGCTGTTTCATGACAGACCGAAAATTAAGCTACATTCTTGATATACTTAAAATAGTTAGTGTTATTATTCTGAACAAAGTTTGGTTTAAACCAAGCTCCAATTTAGACTAGTTATCTCAGACAAAAATGAACAGTTAAAGCGTGTAAATACTAATGGTAGACCTTGTAAGTGTTCACTCAAGTATAGACTTTGTTCTAGCAAAATTGTTGTTCGTGATGGCTGACGTATAAGAAAAATATAACATCACTTAATTAATTTCAATAGAAAAACTGTTGTTTTTTTAAAAAATAAATCACAAATCATACACTTATTGTGAATAACTAAAATAAACAGTACCAGACTAAACATAATAATTAGTTAAAATGCAATAATTCAACTAGAACGAACTACAAAAATTATTACCTCTCCATTTGTAATGTTGATACCCAAATATATGTCACCAAAGGAACCACTACCGATTTTTCGCACCAAACGATACTTTCCCCCTACAATAAACTCTTGTTTAGTCGAAGATAACGAAGTTGCCATATTTAAAAGTTTGACGAGTTAGAAATTTAGAAAATATAAACGAACAAAATTAAATCAATAATCAAAAGCACTACCACTTCCAGCAAAACGCCGACATCCCCTCACCCAACCAAAGACTGTGACAAAGCAAAGCATTGCATTGTGGGAGATCTGGTTTCCAACTACTACTTGAGTCGGTTCTTAACTTTAATAATACATGTTGCTTCTATTTTATAAATATAATTAAATATTTAAGTGAAAGATAATTAATAAAATTAATTCTACTAATTCTCTAAACATTTAAGTAAATATTTTTTGCTGTCTTATTAAAAGCCAAAAGAGGGCCTGCGAAATAGTGTATAGGGCCATACCAAATAATCAGCTAATTTTGTTGTTCCAAGTGTGAGTGAATCATTGATCTCTATAAAATAACTGGATGTACAAGAGAAGAAAGGCTAATATATCAATCTGTTTTTTGTACACTGTTGTATAAGAGAGAGAAAAACTTTAGGGTATATCTTTTTAATCTACATAGCACATGTATTAAAGGCAATGTGGCATTTTGACATTGTTGGTTAATTTGTATGATTATATGAAATTCACGAATGAATGGGGTAATTATATCAAATAAATGGGGTAGTAAAAGGTTTTAACATCATAACTAAGTTGATAAATATGTAACTTAAGTCTTTAAATAAGTTGATGCAGTCTATTACATACAGTAATCTTTAAAGAAGACACGTTTAGGAAGGTCTTATTTTGTAACAGAATCTTACTATTTTAATATCTTGGTAAGATCAAATACATCACAGAAGGGACTTCCTACTTTTGCCTTAAAAGGCTGTTTATCCTGCTAAAATACTACTACACAGTGGGATTTTGGTGTCTAATAAGGCATTCCTACCAAAATCGGTGTATGGTAATATTTCCTAAGAGCCTATAAGTTAATCTAAGACTAAGTGATCGCTTGCACGTAGGACTAGTTTTTCAAATATAATAAGTTATTACCTACCTTATTTTATTATAGTTATTGAACTTTCATTGTAATATTGTTTATTTATCTTATTCCGATAGGTAGGTACCTATATAGTTACTAGATAATAGCCAAATTTAAATAATATATTTCAACATTAGCATCATGGAAAAAACATGAGTGATACATATATATATATAACGTTATGGATCAAATAAAAAGTAACGTGATCTAACTTTGAATCACAAGATTTTTAATTATCCATTCATTTTATTACTTGTATATTTATCATACTGTTCCAATAGGAGACAAGACTTCAATAAAATGAACACCGTTTTTAGAGATTCAGTAGTGTAAAGGCAAATGATAGCTATATGCAGAAATAACTACAAAAGCAATATAAAAATAGCATAAAATAAAATACCTGATCACACCGTTCTCTTATAGAATAGGCAAGAAACTGTGCATATAGCTCAAAAAACAACAACCCCGTACTAAATCCATCTTCACGAAATTTATTAACACCTCCCTATCCTTAAATACTCCATTCGCTTCAACAACATCCAAAGTCCATACAATGAGTCATACATGTTCTATTATTGATGGTTTATTATTATTATTATTATTATTATTATTAGCACCACGTCTTACTACCCGTTCTGGTTATACGCAATTACGCTAATGTGTAATGGTAGGGTGGTTGTGAGATGAAATGGAGGACCTACAGTTTAACGTGGAATCCGAACCACGGTGGAGGCCTGGCATTCCTCACATTCACAAGATGTCTTTTCAGAGGTGAAGGAAGGGTTTGGCAATCAGATAAATCTGTGCCGAGACCAAGGATTGAATCCCGGGCCCCCAGCACAGGAGTCTGACACCTTACCCCTAAAACATCAGGTCACAGGGTTTTTTTTATTGATAGAGACAAAAGGCTAAGCCATTTTCTATGAATAAAAGTAGTAGATTTATTCAAGAACTAAGCACTAGGTTTCATTATAAATTGTTGTTTTTTCCCTGTGTATTATCACTGTACGCTATATACTTTGTACACTTTAGTCATCATATGTTATGTATGAATATAAAAGCAGCCCCAAACCCTTATATTTAATAACCATGAGCTCTTGAGAATCTATCTTTATTTTTTGCTTTAATCTAAATTATTTTGGTTAGTTCTAGTGGGATTTTAGTATAAAAAGCTTGGGACAGATGCTTTTACCGCATAGCACTGATGCTTTTTCAAAGATGGCGCTGATTCGTGGTAAAGTCTGTAGAATTCTATTAAAAGTAAGTAAAACCTTGCGCTACAAATAAAAATTATAGTTATGCGATCACATAATTTCACATCAGTAAATACTTTCAGCTCTTAAAGATTTCAATTATATTGCAGAGCCAAATAAGTTTGTTTTAGCTTATTATTTATTTCATATTAACCAAGGAAGATCACAATTAGACCTATTTTTAAACACTTAACTTTTAATTAACTTATACTTTTTAAATTGAAAAAATACATCCGAACGTTGGGATCGAACCCGGGACGTTTAGCTTAATATGCCAATGCTTTAACCACTGACCTATCCAGGAATCGTTCCCGATTTAGGGTCTTTCGGCACTCATATTTTAAGGCAGAGTCTGTGATGGACATGTGAAATTGTCAACTACTAATGAGTGATCACTTAAGGTTGCGAGCTATCAGATAACGCAGCCATCTTCGACTCTGCCAATAGTACGAACAATGATAATTTTAATACTATATTCCATTTACCGTAGGAATTGACTTCTGAAAGGCCTTTTTCCCTACCATAAATCTACTATACAGTAGGATATTGGTAGGAAAAAAGACCTTTCAGAGAGTAATTCCTACCGTGAATGGAATATATGTAGGCCTACTCTTTTGATTAGTGTGTTATCTATCGTTTAAAATGAATTGACTGTTGCAAAAAAAAAACCACTTTAAAACCTGTAAAATGTATATCCGCCTTGCAACCTTGTGACATTATTTCTATAATTTATCCCAAATTTAACTGGAATGATAAAGAAAATATTATTTATCGAATCCACTCAATATCTTTCTTTGTGAAAAGTCAATCTTCATGCTTATCATAATCTTATTAGTATCCGTTCATAATTATGACTAAATAATTTAGCCTATCGCTCTTCACCAATCTAAATTTTATCTTCCCTCTTTTACCGTTTTTAGAGC
Source organism: Timema douglasi (assembly GCA_901482245.1). Classification (NCBI taxonomy): domain Eukaryota; kingdom Metazoa; phylum Arthropoda; class Insecta; order Phasmatodea; family Timematidae; genus Timema; species Timema douglasi. The sequence goes on along the minus strand of CABEEJ010006132.1, from coordinate 36,589 downwards.
TTGTTCTTTCGAACATGTTCCTGAGAACATTCGAAGCCGTCTCAAATTGTTTTCACATGTAACTCGGCAGAGAAAACCACTTGAGACGTTCAAGAGTGCACTCGGGGAAATGGGTATAATATAGGCCTACTCATGAGCTGAATATAAAAATTGCTACCCCTGTAAGATATTTCCGACATAACCTGGTTCACTGTCTGCACGTATTGATCAGGGTGTCCAGCGACCTGGAAAACAGGGAATTGTCAGTGAATTTGCTTGGTCAGGGACAAATCATGGAAAAGTCAAGGAATTTTATTAAATTTCTGGAAATTTTACATTTCGTCTATAAAAAGCCTCATATTTTGATTCACAATAGTCAAAATAACACTTTTTTCTTCCAGTTAATACCTACATGGAATCACTTTCCCACCATTGTCCATGTTGAGCAGACTAATATCACTTCTCAAGGTCAACAAGTGAGTTTTGTGTCTTTCCAACCTTCTGCCACGTGTCTTTAGCCAAAGTTGAGTCATGATTAATCACATGCGCAAAATTTGACTAGGCCTACATTTTAAGTAGAAGGAACTAAGAATGACTCTGTCCTACAACTATTTTAAATGTTTCTTGCTTGAGGCAATCTTTTAATGGCTCAATACAATTTTACTGAAATCTATTTTTAACTTAAAATAGTCCATTTTCCCGGAGTCAGAAATTATTTAATCCCTTTATTGAGTGATACAACTTCAGAATGTGTATGTATCTAGAAAGATGAAAAAAAACATACAATTTAATCTGTGATCTTAAAAAATCATTTTCATAATATACTTAATATTGATAAATAGGGGTCTGGGAAAAAGTAAATTGGGTCTGGAAAACCTGGAAAAGTCAGGGAATTTAAAAATATAGTTTGGCCGGACACCCTGTTGATGTATCGGGATATATAGGGATAGGCCTACATTAGGAATGTGTACATGAGGGATATAATAAAATATTCCTGTATCAAATTGTTGTTTAGCTACTAAATAAGATTATTTGCACTACCGTAAAAAAATATTGCTATTCCAAGTAGTACACATCTCCTTTGCTGAGAAGTTGTTTATTTTTTACAAAGTCCCGCCCCTTTGCGACTATTATGTTTGCGCAGCGTCCTGTCTGTGCTGCCATCTGGACTCCCAAGTATTTGCGTTGGCTGCCACTGTCTTGTTGTTTTTTTAGGAATCTCCTTTTCGACTGTCTTGGACCGTATCACTGGTTTCTCGTCTCTTCAAAGTCAGTTTAATATTTGAATTTTTCCTTTAGTTCTCTTTCAGACTGTTTCACACACTCACGTATGAACCTCGGTTGATCCCAGGTCATTGCACTATATATTTTTTGCATTAAAATGTACATTATATAAGCTATTAATACAGGGTGTCTACTGGGTCGTGAAAATCATGAAAACGATACAAATTGCTAATAAGGTTACAATAATCCCTGATAAGTTATGAATTTTCAACATTTTGGTCATAAAGTCACAAAAATATTTTAGTTTGAATTTCCCAATGTGGATGTGTCGAATGTCGAGCCAACCCGCTACCCATGATGCCCTGCGCTAGCCGCAAGTTGCCTGATTGTTTGTACCATGATACCAAGGACAAGGTTAGTGTTCAATATCTAGTTTATTATTATTTAGCACCACGTCTTACTACCCGTTCGGGTTATACACTTTAAGTACTAATTACGCTATTGGATTAGGAATTGGGAAGGTTGAATTGGAGGAAGTGAACCCGCATTTGCGTGGAGAGAAAGTGGAAAACCGTTTAGGAAAAACCACCCCCAGTTCACCCGACCGAGATTCGAACCTCGATCTCCCCGTCCTCAGCGGTTGAGCTTCAACACGACAAGCGCATTAGCCAATTACGCTACTGAGGCGGATAACATCTAGTTAAAGTTTAATGTTGTCTGTGAGTACATTATGCCTGTATCTGCATTATGTAATGTCGGCCGTTTGCCGAAGAAATTTTGTGGTCAAAAAAGTCACTAAGTTTTGTTTCTCCAACTCGGTAGACACCCTGTAATAGTTAATTAATACCGCTAATGAGAAATGATTGTGATTAAATAAACAAAAGTTAATAATTCTATCTTTTTATTTATTTATAAATGTTTGAACTATTGATTGAAAGCTAAACACAAATAATATATGCTGACAATGACGTGACGGATGAAGGACAGGAAGGAATAAGAGCAGGATACAGACTAGGAGACACAAGGAGGGACAGTGAGAGAGAGAGAGAGATTGGGGAGGATTCCAAGGAGGATGCTCGAAATGGAGGTGGCGGGCAGGAGACACAAGGAGGGACAGTGAGAGAGAGAGAGAGAGATTGGGGAGGATTCCAAGGAGGATGCTCGAAATGGAGGTGGCGGGCAGGAGGCCGAGAGGAAGACAGGTGAAGGAGTGTGGAGAGGGTAGGATTCCAAGGAGGATGCTCGAAATGGAGGTGGCGGGCAGGAGGCCGAGAGGAAGACAGGTGAAGGAGTGTGGAGAGGGTAGGATTCCAAGGAGGATGCTCGAAATGGAGGTGGCGGGCAGGAGGCCGAGAGGAAGACAGGTGAAGGAGTGTGGAGAGGGTAGGATTCCAAGGAGGATGCTCGAAATGGAGGTGGCGGGCAGGAGGCCGAGAGGAAGACAGGTGAAGGAGTGTGGAGAGGGTAGGATTCCAAGGAGGATGCTCGAAATGGAGGTGGCGGGCAGGAGGCCGAGAGGAAGACAGGTGAAGGAGTGTGGAGAGGGTAGGATTCCAAGGAGGATGCTCGAAATGGAGGTGGCGGGCAGGAGGCCGAGAGGAAGACAGGTGAAGGAGTGTGGAGAGGGTAGGATTCCAAGGAGGATGCTCGAAATGGAGGTGGCGGGCAGGAGGCCGAGAGGAAGACAGGTGAAGGAGTGTGGAGAGGGTAGGATTCCAAGGAGGATGCTCGAAATGGAGGTGGCGGGCAGGAGGCCGAGAGGAAGACGGGGAGGAGTGTGGAGAAGTGTGAATTGGGCCGACGTGGTAGAAGAAAGGTGGTGGGAGACGAGACAAGCCGTGCCAGTGGCACGATGATGATGATGATTATAATCTCTAATATCCTTGAGACCCCATCTCTAGTTTTAACATAAATTATACAATTATTGAAGCTACTGGATGGTCCAAGCTAACGAATAAATTGTTGTATTCATTATTAGTTGAGCGAATTTAGTAATTAATTGAGCAAAATCACATATTAATATATTATTATTATTATTATTATCAGCACGTCTTACTACCCGTTCGGGTTATACGCACTTACGCCAATGTGTAGTGGTAGGGTGATTGTGAGATGAAATGGAGGACCTACAGCTTAACGTGGAATCCGAACCACGGTGGAGGCCTGGCATTCCCCACATTCACAAGATGTCTTGTCAGAGGTGAAGGAAGGGTTTGGTAATCAGATAAATCTTTGCCGGGACCAAGGATTGAACCCCGGCCGCCAGCACAGAAGTCTGACACCTTACCCCTAGACCGTCAGGTCACCTCCATATTAATATAAATTGTATTACCTGATTAAAATTGCAGCCGAGTAATGTCTGCCCCTGTCAGATACCGACAGCTCTTATCCTAATCCTGTCATACCCCATATAAGTGTGTTCCTAATCCTAAGTTTTAAAGTCACTTCAAATGAAATCCAAGAAATACATTGTTGAGTTTTTTTTCTTGTAGCTGACTCAGAATGTTCCTGCGACAGTGTCTACTAGATCTCTTCACGTCTCGTCGGCTCTGGCAATTGTAAGTTTTGTTTGGTCACGCTTCATTACACAAAGATTAGATCTTGTGAAATATGCACACAATTTTACAAATGTTAACAATTTTCTTTTTAAATAAATTATTTACAAAAGCTAAAAAAAATATAACTCAATTAAAATAAATAATAATAATAATAATAATATTTAGCACCGCATCTTACTACCCGTTCGGGTTGTACGCTTTAAGTACTAATTATGCTAATGGATTAGGAATTGGGAAGGTTGAATTAAAGGAAGTGAACCCGCATTTGCGTGGAGGGAGAGTGGAAAACCATTTAGGAAAAACCACCCCCAGTTCACCCGACCAAGATTCGAACCTCGATCTCCCCCGTCCTCAGCAGTCGAGCTCAACACGACTAGCGCGTTAGCTAACTACGCCACCGAGGCGGGTAACAAAATAAAGAAAATTGAAGTATATGCTTTAAGATGTAAACAGTTGTTTCTGAAAAATAAAACAATTTTTTTTTTACTAAATCCAATAAAAAATATAGTTAATGTTTGGTAAAGCTATTAAAAATAAGCACAGTGGGCCCCCGATTAACCGTCACGCACGGGTCTAGAACATTGTTGGAATATGGTCGGAACCCCCTCAAAAAAAGTTTGAATAGTAAAAGCAGCAAAAAAAAACTAAAAAAAAAAGTAAAAACATGAAATAATATGGTTTTATAAACACAGACAGGTCCAAAAAAAATGTTGAACTGAATAAGACAAATGCTAGCTGTCGACTGCCCATTGTGACCAGAAAACAATGAAACAGCAGTAACTCCCGGACAGTCACCGGAACAGGGCGCCAGGGTACACCGAGGAGATGGATGACCAGAGGTGGGACATGGGGGGGTTGTACTGCGGTAAATACTTTGTTCAGTGTTGTAATATAATAAATAATCCTGTCCAGCAAGCTCCAGTTTCGAGGCCAGAAGGACGGACAACTTGCACGTTGATCCCGGGAGACGGAGTCGGCCCAGAGCTGGTCTACTCTGTACAAGAAGTGTTCAAGGTTAGTGCATCCTCGTTAATAGGATTATATAAGTGCTGCCCCCTCTTGGCACGACTCTTTATACAGTAGCCCCACGGCTTCTTTGGTGCTGACTGACAGCTCACAGCTGACTTCTGACAGTCAACATTTAGCTATATACCCAAAGGTTGACCGTCAGAATGTGACAGCTGCTAAACACATGTTTTTGCAGATAATATGGTTCGGCGTAGGGATACATAATTTGGTCTGGTAACTTTTCAAAGCTGTTAGTCAGCACCAAAGAAGCCATGGGACTACTGTACATACGGTAATAATCCCACACTACATAATGAGGCTACGTGAATAGCAATAGCTCAGGAGGTTCATTGCTCCTGAAGATTTAGCAACTACATTTAGAATGACAAATTTGATTTTTTCAACCTAACCTTTTTTTTTAACTAACCTATATCGAGATAATTTGGAATCAAACACAACAAACAATGTTAATGTTATAAAACATCTAATTTAGCACTTTCAGAATCAATACCATAGCCTTGTTTATTTGTTATCTATATATATTATTATTATTATCATTAACACCGCGTCTTACTACCCGTTCGGGGTACACGCACTTACGCTAATGTGTAATGGTAGGGTGATTGTGAGATGAAATGGAGGACCTACAGTTTAACGTGGGATCCGAACCACGGTGGAGGCCTGGCATTCCCCACATTCACAAGATGTCTTGTCAGAGGTGAAGGAAGGGTTTGGTAATCAGATAAATCTGTGCCGGGACCGAGGATTGAACCCCGGCCGCCAACACAGAAGTCTGACACCTTACCCCTAGGCTGCCAGGTCACCGATGTTATCTATATATAAGGCATTGGTGTTGTTGGTATTGCAAAGGAGAGGCGTACTACGCCAACATATTGTGGTGTTCATCAGAAACCTGGGGGATGAAGGACAGGGTGAGAGAGAATGGAGGAGGGGAGGATATAGAATGAGAGATTGAGGGGGTATGGACATGAGAAAAGGATGTAAGAGGGGTGGATTTGAAGGAGGATGCTCAAAATGGAGGTGGCAGGCAAGAGGAGGACCCAAGGACAGGTGGAGGAGTGGGTTGGGCCGACACGGAGGAAGAAAGGTGGTAGGAGGACATAAGAAGGGTTTATGTTCCGAGACAGACCCCGCCAGGGGCAGAAAACTTTCCTGGGTGAGGATGATTGGATTTTGATCAATAAATCATTTGATTTCGAGAAATTAATAGATTATGTTGTCCAAGTAGGTTTCTTACACCATTTTTCACTAACTGTTCAGGTTGCATGCATTACTCTAGTAGAATGGGTATGAGGGAGGTCAAATTTAGAGGTAACGTACCCATATTTGCATAAAAGAAGAGAGGGAAAATATTTAGGAAAAGCCACCCTCAATACATCTGACTAGGAGTCAAACCCAATCTCCCGGTCATCGGTGGTCCAATCTGCTACAACAGTAACTCCTTATACCATTCGCACCGAAACAGGTTCCCAGGCAGGTTAGATTATAGAAATTAATGGAAAGCTCGTGTCCGCAGATTGACGAGCTCGCCAATGTTTGACTGTAAAATGTAACACAATGCAACTAATGGTTGAACTTCGTTATCGGTTAAGCTATGAGGACTTTGATGTAACATAATACTGACTCTTTGAATTAAGTAAATCAATTCAACTAATTTATCATCATCATCATCATTAACGTTTCCAGGCTGTGGCCGGGTCAGTTTAGTAAAATGCCTCCATCTTCCTCTATCCTTCCACCATTCTTCCTCCTTTAACTGCCTCCATCTTCCTCTGTCCTTCCACCATTCTTCCTCCTTTAACTGCCTCCATCTTCCTCTGTCCTTCCACCATTCTTCCTCCTTTAACTGCCTCCATCTTCCTCTGTCCTTCCACCATTCTTCCTCCT
>CABEEJ010006132.1:0-13852 GCA_901482245.1 Timema douglasi | reverse complement strand
AAAAAAAAAAAAAGGCGGGGACTTTATTTACATGGTAGAAACTTGCCCACGTGTGTGTAAACAACACGAGAGCTCCACTCGCACAGGAACTTGACCAAGCAGAACCGGATTGTTATGTCCTGTACTTGTTGACGGTATTTGCATACATTGTTGATAGCAGGGTAGTTTCTATTCTTCTAGGTGTTGACACACTTTGAATCAAGCTCGCGTGTGGTTTTACACCGTGACTATTACTACTTGTCCGGGCTCTCTGCACATTCACGCTAATAGGGTAAGGTGGGAAGACTTTGTAGTGCACGCGCATTAGCGTGTAAGGAGAGTGTAAACCCATTTTTAAAAAAACTCTCATTACACCCGACCGAGATTCAAACCACGATCTCCTCGTCACCGGTAGTCTAGTCCGACATGAGAGTAGCGCATTAAACGATGCGCGGGTAGGGTGATTTTAGATGTATCAGATCATATCTCACCCTTTACTGACAACCTGATGAACACTTTGTAAGTTAGAACCACCACTAGCGCGATAATGGACGCGCCCAAGATGGTGTCTAAACTGCTGGTTGGGAAGTGATGTTTACACTCGATATCATCTCTGAGGTAACTGCATGGCTACTTGGGGAACACTGCAGCACACCAGCTTCAGACATAACTGAGAGCGAGGAGATTTAGCAACAGTAGACTGAGAGAGAGGGGAGATAAAATATTATTATTATTATTAGCACCGCGTCTTACTACCCGTTCGGGTTATACGCACTTACGCTAATGTGTAATGGTAGGGTGATTGTGAGATGAAATGGAGGACCTACAGTTTAACGTGGAATCCGAACCACGGTGGAGGCCTGGCATTCCCCACATTCACAAAATGTCTTGTCAGAGGTGAAGGAAGGGTTAGGGGAGATAAAGATTCTCTCCATAAGACCTGCAGTTACCTCAGAGGTGACATTGGGTGTAGTTCTAGCGCTGGTATGTAGTGAGTTATGGCGGAAGACGTCTCGTTTGTTGTGATGCCCACGTGGTGTGGTGAGCTTTGGTACAGCGGTAATTAACCTCCTTATTTGCTGTGGACACGGCCGTAGCATCGTCTAATGACCACTACAGTTACAATGAAGCTGTCACAGATTACAGATACGAGATGTCACTCCAAGTTATACGATCTCAGATACTATCCACAGCGCATTTATAAACAATTCTAATGATCGAAATCATCAGGCCACTGAAACTGTAATTTGTACTTTACTAAGTGTGTTCTTACCATTCCGTCTCACTATTAGTCCACTAATGGAATAAAGATGAGTAAGATAGAGTTGGGAGTAAATGTACTCACATTTGAGGGGAGGGTAGACCCCTCAGTCGGTACATCCGGCAGGGATTTGAACCCAAATTTTCCCGTCACCTTTCTTTGGATCGGGAATCAGAAAGGATAGCTTAAAAGAAGTGCACCCATATTAGAATGTTGCAAAGAATTAAATAAGCCCAGTGAAAAAATTACATTTGGAAACCCGGCTGAGATTCGAACCTAGTTCTCCACGTCCTCAGTAATCCAGTCTATCGAGAGGCTGACGCTTTAGACCATATGTCCACAGGCGTGGGTATCAGTTATGTAATAGACTCTATAGATACCTGGAAAACCTGGAGAGGTAGGTCAGGGAATTTCACGAGACAGGCTATGGGGTAGAGTCAGGGAATTTCACAGAACAGACCATAAGGTAAAGTCAGGGAATTTCATGGGATAAGCTTCAAGGTAAAGTAAGGGAATTTCATACAACATACTATGGGATAAAGTCAGAGAATTTCATGGGACAGGCTTTAGAGTAAAGTCAGGGAATTTCACAGGACAGATCATGAGGTAAAGTCAGGGAATTTCATGGGATAAGTTTAGAGGTAAAGTAAGGGAATTTCATGTGACATGCTATGGGGTAGAGTCAGGTAATTTCATGGGATAGGTTATGGGGTAGTCAGGAATTTCATGGGACAGGCCACGGGGTAAAATCAGGGAATTTGGCGTGAAGAGGAAAAATGAAGGGATTTCATGTGGTAAGGAAATGTCAGGGAATTCAAATTGAACTGTGTTTTAGAAGTATTTTAATTTATGTTTTAAAATATCCTGCATGATTGTTGATTTATTGCTTTAAATAAAATAAAAATACTGTGAGAAATAAATGTATATTTTTGTCTGGAAAGCTTTAAAAAGTCAGGTATTTTCAAAATTCACAAAGTGTATCAAATTTGCGAAGCAGTTGAATATATCTTTTATGAAAGCTAACAACAAATACAATTAGGTTTGATGGGTATATGAATTAATTGTAAACTTACTCTCTGGGGTTTTTACTTTAATCATAAAAGGACGACTAAATTACCAAAAATCAAACTAGACATCTTTAATAATACTGTATTACAGAACAGGTATTTTCAATATTAAAAACCCGCCTCGGTGGCGTAGTTGGCTAACGCGCTAGTCGTGTTGAGCTCGACTGCTGAGGACGGGGAGATCGAGGTTCGAATCTCGGTCGGGTGAACTGTGGGTGGTTTTTCCTAAATGGTTTTCCACTCTCCCTTCACGCAAATGCGGGTTCACTTCCTCTAATTCAACCTTTCCAATTCCTAATCCATTAGAGTAATTAGTACTTAAAGCGTATAACCCGAACGGGTAGTAAGACGTGGTGCTAAATATTACTATTCAATATCAAAAACAATTAAATCATTAAAAGGTTTTTTTTAAATTTTATATCTAACATTCATCCATTATTTATCTTCTCAAAATAAGTGTCTTTGAATAAAATGTGATATTTATCTTGAGTAAGTTTGGATAATTTTTTCTCAAATTTGGATTTTACACAAAATATAAAGTAAGATATATATTTTTCCCCTTCTTTGCTATTAAATACTGTCCAAGAGCAGCTTCTTAACAAATTTTAAAATCTTGAGAGAATTTGAAAGATCCGACACCTTATCTCAGATGGTAGCGTGTCTGTCTACTGAGCTAAGGGTCCCGGGATCGATCCCCAGCATGGCTGAAAAATATATCATTGTTGAAATGTGTGTTTCACAGTGATGAATTAACGGTCGGGGGACTGGATGTTATTATTATTATTATTATTAGCACCGCGTCTTACTACCCGTTCGGGTTATACGCACTTACGCTAATGTGTAATGGTAGTGTGATTGTGAGATGAAATGGAGGATCTACAGTTTAACGTGGAATCCGAACCATGGTGGAGGCCTGTCATTCCCCACATTCACAAGATGTCTTGTCAGAGGTGAAGGAAGGGTTTGGTAAACAGATAAATCTTTGCCGGGACCAAGGATTGAACCCTGGACCCCCAGCATAGAAGTCTGACACCTTACCCCTAGACCGCCAGGTCACCAGACTGGATGTTGTGTCTGTTCTAATATTGAGTTGGATTATAAGGTGTATGAAGCTATGACAGGCCTGGCCAGCCGGTGTTAGATAATTAATAAATGTCTCGAATAAAAAACTGACCACAAACTGGAGGGTGTAAAAGTAAAGGGCATTTGAAAGGATCTGAAAACTCTGATATTCAAGCTAATTAGTATCGTGTAGTATTTTGAATAACAATTGATATCATTTTAGATCTAAAGGAAAAATAAAACGAGAAACATAAAATAATAATAATACTAACAAATAACATTTATTGCATTTAGATAAATACACAAAGTTACAAATAATATGTTCAGAATCACACCATATTTGTTCTGAAGTTAGCAGTTCTATGTCGAACAAGTTCTTATCAAATAACGATTCATAGGTAAATTAAACATTTCTTGAGACATACATGCCATGATAATAATATTTAAAATAATACAACATAATAATAAAGATTAATTAATTTGATTGTACCTACTAATTTATTTAAAATCGATTTTGGTGTTTTAGTTGTTTTTTTAGAGAATACAAAATAACAAAACATAACAAAACGCTTATCATCACTTTGAAATTTATTATTTTAAAATATATATTTCATAGATAACAAATAGACAAAATGAAAAAAAAGAGTGCTGATGCTGAAGTAGTGAGGTTTGAAAGGGAATACAACAGGTCAGTGTGAAAGAAGAGTCTTAAATTGGTTTGGACATGTTGAGAGGATGTGTGGACCGATTGACGAAGTAAATATATGAAGGTAGAGTGTGTGGATCAAAAGGAAGAGGTAGGCCATGTAAGAGGGGGCTAAATGTTTAATACGAATGTGTTAAAATAAAACATTAAAGGTTTTAAGAATAAAAGGCGCTGACCTGGCGGTCTAGGAGATAAGGTGTCAGACTTCTGTGCTGGGGGTCCGGAGTTCAATCCTTGGTCCCGGCACAGATCTATCTGATTACCAAACCCTTCCTTCACCTCTGACAATACATCTAGTGAATGTGGGGAATGCCAGGCCTCCACCGTGGTTCGGATTCCACGTTAAACTGTAGGTCCTCCATTTCATCTCACAATCACCCTACCATTACACATTAGTGTACGTGCGTACAACCCGAACGGGTAGTAAGACGCGGTGCTAATAATAAAGAATAAAAGATCAAGTAAGACTCTGTGTATGGATGTTGAAGGGAGAATACAAGGACAGGGAAGTGTGGAGGAAGTTAGAGAGGATGGATTAAGGAGCTATATTCACAGTTTATTGCCTACCATGTAATGATATGGGGTGATTATGTATGTATATGTATATCATGTGTGTAAAACAGTATATTTAAAACCCTAGAGAATGCAACTGGCCGTGATGTTCATCTTTGTTGACGGAATCTCGCGTCCCACGAGGAACACTTGGACTCGTGTCGAGGTTTAAATGTGAGGGTCGGTGGTTTGCAGTTTGACCAACTCTTCGCTCTTCTCCCACAACTTCTTACCCTTGGCGGGGTCCTTCACAGCCTCCTTCAAACAATACTCCTGGGGGAAACAAAATGTCAGGCTTGTTATAGTGACATAGAGGTCGCGGCTCAAATCCCAGATAGGGCCTTTTTTCCAAAAATGGTATCCCACTCTCCCTTCATGTAAATGAGAGCACATTTCCTCTTAATCCTACCTTTCTTCATTCCTGGCACACTTGTTCAGTTGAAATAGGTACAACCGGAACAAGTAACACACCGCGAAGTAAGATAAACTGACCAGACACATGTGAGAGACCCTGGTTCGGGTCCCTGACGAGTAATATTTAGTCTTGACGTAGTTATAAAACACAAAAAATGTGGTTCGAGCACTAATATCTCAGTTTGAGTAAATGTGTTATTAACATTATTATTATTATTATTATTATTATTATTATTAGCACCGCGTCTTACTACCTGTTCCGGTTATACGCACTTACGCTAATGTGTAATGGTAGGGTGATTGTGAGATGAAATGGAGGACCTACAGTTTAACGTGGGATCCGAACCACGGTGGAGGCCTGGCATTCCACACATTCACAAGATGTCTTGTCAGAGGTGAAGGAAGGGTTTGGTAATCAGATAAATCTTTGCCGGGACCGAGGATTGAACCCCGGACCCCCAGCATAGAAGTCTGAAACCTTACCCCTAGACCACCAGGTCACCATTTTTATTATTATTAATGACTTAACGCGTTTAGAAAGGAATGGATGGAGTAGCCAGAATAAACTCCACAGAAGAATTTGCCAAGAGAGAGAACGGGAAACCACTATTTAGAAGAAGAAGAAGAAAAGAGCTCAACGTATCCAATCTGAGCACCCTGTCTTTGGACCAGTCCGGATTATCCGCATTTAACCACACAAATGGGGTGGGGTGAGATATTTAGAATAAAGAGGAACTCTCATTTGCCTGGGGGGAGGGTGGGATTCCATTTAGAGCTCACACCCATTCTCTGCAGGGATTCAACCCCCATCCTCCTCTTTGTGGAGTCATCAGAGTCATCATCATTATACCATCTCATTCTTCCTCTACTATCTCATGTATGACTAATAACAAACAAATAAAACACTAATTGCTGGGCAGTTTACATTTTGTCTGTACATTCCTCCAGAGTTTAGAAGACATTCCTCCAGAGTTTAAGAAGACATTCCTCCAGAGTTTAGAAGACATTCCTCCAGAGTTTAAGAAGACATTCCTTCAGAGTTTAGAAGACATTCCTTCAGAGTTTAAGAAGACATTCCTCCAGAGTTTATGAAGACATTCCTACAAAGTTTAGAAGACATTCCTCCAGAGTTTAAGAAGACATTCCTCCAAAGTTTAAGAAGACATTTCTCCAGAGTTTAGAAGACATTCCTCCAGAGTTTAAGAAGACATTCCTCCAGAGTTTAAGAAGACATTCCCGACGGCGAACCACTTACATCCTCAAAGAGTGAACACTTGTGTGTGTAGAAAGCTAACTCAGCGGTTAGAATGTAAACAAAGATGGCCGGCGGCAAAGAGCACACACAGCTTGGTGACTACTCGTGCTGATGTTGACAGAAGAGGATGCTGGGAGAAAATAGAGTTCAGGTCAGCGCTCTCCCCAGAGGTAGGTGACCTGGTGGTCTAGGGGTAAGGTGTCAGACTTCTATGCTGGCGTCCGGGGTTCAATCCTCGGTCCCGGCGAAGATTTATCTGATTACCAAACCCTTCCTTCACCTCTGACAAGACATCTTGTGAATGTGGGGAATGCCAGGCCTCCACCGTGGTTCGGATCCCACGTTAAAATGTAGGTCCTCCATTTCATCTCACATTCACCCTACCATTGCACATTAGCGTAGGTGCGTATAACCCGAACGGGTAGTAAGACGCGGTGCTAATAATAGTAATTTGCGAGTTAACCCCAGGATAGACAACTTAGCGGCTCACAATGCTCTTAGCGACCTTGTTAAGACCAGGTGAGTAGGATGAAGAGAAGAACACTCACCTTGCAGTCCAGGAAGTACTTGCCGGTGACGCCCTTCACTTCTTCGGCCACGGCCAGGTGGATCGACGTCTGGGCCCCTTCCTCCGGGTCCTGGAACACAAGATTGCACCCTTGGTTCACCCTGGGAGGTGGTGAGGCTACCTTGCATGGTTACACTGTGCTATAACTCGCGATAAATGGTTACTCACTCAACTGGCTGAGCTACAGTCAAATTTAAATAGGAAGGGACTTTTTTTTTGACAGTTACAAAAGGGATGGGAACTCTTCCTTAAGAATAATCGAGGTTTCGAGAAAATTTTGAACTCCAGACTCAAATTTTTAGGTTTTTTTCCTTCAATTTTTCAAGTGAAGTTTATTTTAGAGCTCTAATATTAATTACAGGTGGTTCTGAACCAATTCTAATTATAGGATGAACTCAACAACCAGACCCCAGACCAGTAATTTAACACTTAACTGAATGTATGGATGTTATAATCAATAATAATATTTAGCACCGCGTCTTACTACCCGTTCGGGTTATACGCTTTAAGTACTAATTACGCTAATGGATTAGGAATTGGGAAGGTTGAATTAGAGGAAGTGAACCCGCAATTGCGTGGAGAGAGAGAGAGTGGAAAACCATTTAGGAAAAACCACCCCCAGTTCACCGGACCGAGATTCGAACCTCGATCTCCCCGTCCTCAGCAGTCGGGCTCAACACGACAAGCGCGTTAGCCAACTACGCCACCGAGGCGGGTCAATGTTATAATCAATGGACTACAAGAGAGAATGTTAAGTTTTACTTACTATTTGTATTTTATATTGGGTTCGTAATTATTATCCCAAGATTTGGATTCGATATTCGGGATTTGAAAATAAATTGGAGATTCGGGTTTGTAAACTACTGGATTCGACTCATCTCTAATTCACACATCAAGTCATGTGACTGCAACTGTCACTTTTCATAGATAATATAATACGAGTATCTTGGTAATACTAATAATATATTATTAATTTTTGCGACAGAAAAAAATAGACGTTTATATATATGTTTTTAAATCACAGAATAGCTTTCTATATTTTATCCAAGAGAGTTATTTCAAATTACCTTAATATTTACGTTCATCATCCTGTTCTTTCTAGATAGATAATTCAAGTCTCCAAAAGTAATGCCAACATTTAAGCGTAGATAAAGATTTAATATAAGAATAACTTGGGCAATTCCTGTAGTTAAACCGGTTTGGTTTTTGAAATGAATATAATTATAAGTTAAACGGCAAACTAAGGAGGTTTAAAATGGCAAAACAAAAAAAAATTAAAATTAGTTTTAGCAATTAAATTAATCTAATTAAAAGTTAGTTGTGTGTCTTAGCTTTTAAATAATAGTGAGATATAGATGATCTCTTATGATAAGATTGTTGCTACCTTACCTTGAAAAATCCCTTTATGATGAGCTTCAGCACTGGTTTGAAAAGAAACGGTACATTCCTCCAGATTCCAGAGTCAATCATGCCGGGGTGTAGACAATTCACAGTCACACCTTCAACAAGATAATAACTGTCGTCACTAGAAGTACCTCAGATAATAACTGTCGTCACTAGAAGTACCTCAGATAATAACTGTCACTAGAAGTACCTCAGATAATAACTGTCGTCACTAGACGTACCTCAGATAATAACTGTCACTAGAAGTACCTCAGATAATAACTGTCGTCACTAGAAGTACCTCAGATAATAACTGTCGTCACTAGAAGTACCTCAGATAACAACTGTCACTAGAAGTACCTCAGATAATAACTGTCGTCACTAGAAGAACCTCAGATAATAACTTTCCTCACTAGAAGTACCTCAGATAATAACTGTCGTCACTAGAAGTACCTCAGATAACAACTGTCACTAGAAGTACCTCAGATAATAAATGTCGTCACTAGAAGTACCTCAGATAATAACTGTCACTAGAAGTACCTCAGATAACAACTGTCGTCACTAGGGGAAGTAGAATGTACCTGTATTCTCCAGTCTACGAGACAGCTCCAGAGAGAAGACGATGTTTGCGTATTTCGAGACGTAGTAGAGGTAGGCGGGGAAACTCTGCACTGGGTTCAAGTTGTTGAGGTCGAGACGAGCCAGACGATACAGCTCTGAAGCTACGATCACTATCCTGCTAGGGGACGATCTCTTCAACAAATCTGAGGATGGAAACAACGTGACATTTATCCGACAAGACGTGCACACGGTGTGTTCCAGCTCGGAGACAAAGTAACACCGGTTAAACGGGTACAACACGGGCTACGGATGAACCACTTATGAGATTAACACAAAGAGAAACTTAATACAAATCAATTAGAAATATACCGGCTCGATTTGAAATAATTCAATACAACACTTTTTATTAGATGTGTTAATTTGAGAAAATCAAATGAAATATTATGGAATGTTTATGGTCTAGGGGGTAAGGCGTCGGACTTCTGTTCTGGGGGTCCGGGGTTCAA
Organism: Timema douglasi; assembly: GCA_901482245.1. Classification (NCBI taxonomy): domain Eukaryota; kingdom Metazoa; phylum Arthropoda; class Insecta; order Phasmatodea; family Timematidae; genus Timema; species Timema douglasi. Next base: position 4,538 of record CABEEJ010006132.1, on the reverse strand, counting down.
TCCTCGGTCCCGGCACAGATTTATCTGATTACCAAACCCTTCCTTCACCTCTGACAAGACATCTTGTGAATGTGGGGAATGCCAGGCCTCCACCGTGGTTCGGATCCCACGTTAAACTGTAGGTCCTCCATTTCATCTCACAATCACCCTACCATTACACATTAGCGCAAGTGCGTATAATCCGAACGGGTAGTAAGACGCAGTTATAATAATAATACAGTACCATCGCTGAGGAACTGCATGGTTACTATTGGGAAACAGCGATGCCATTCTCTTGTTTTCGTATGGTCAGTGTCCTCTCAAATACAAGACAAGTTTCGCAACGCTGGTTAGTCGAGGTTGCTCGTAACTCAGTACCACATTACCGACTAGGCACGTGCCTAGGGCGTGAGATTCTCGGAGACACAACATTTGAATATAAAAAAATATTTATTTATAGCAGTGCCCTTCAGGCAGCAGCTTGAAATCCAAGGAGAAATCAAAGGCAATATTTTAATTGGAAATCCAAGGAGAAATTAAAGCCAATATTTCGACTTAAAATCAAAAGAGAAATTAATACCAATATTTCAACTTGAAATCCAAGGAGAAATCCAAGGCAATATTTCAACTTGAAATCCAAGGAGAAATTAAAGCCAATATTTCGACTTAAAATCAAAAGATAAATTAATACCAATATCTCAACTTGAAATCCAAGGAGAAATTAAAGCCAATGTTTCGACTTAAAATCAAAAGAGAAATTAATGCCAATATTTCAACTTGAAATCCAAGGAGAAATATTATGATTGTGCTAACAATAAGAACATGGAAGGTGAAAAAAGGTCTTCTGTTCACAGAAATACTGGTATAAGTTATTTCGATGCTTTACCGTGGATGTCTACACACTACCAATGCTTATCTATGGGTCAGGACGAGGCAGTCTAGGATTAATGACATTTCTAAAAGGCCTTTAAAGAAAGAAAAAAAAATAGTAAATTTAATTCCAGCACTTCATTAATTTTATATACCGCTCTCAACGAAGAAAACATTACATCATCTCACGACAAACATATCATGTAGTGTGATTTGCAAAGTGTACTTTCACACAATAAGCCATGGTGAGAAAAAATGTATGAAACCTGAGATGTTTTAGATTACGGTGCTAGCACGCCACCACATTCGGGCAGCAGAATGCTTACTCAGTCCCTTAGTATGAGAAACGCTGACTTGTTCACACACATCCACTCATTGGAGGACCTTGCTGCTCACTAATTATTAGTGAGGAGGGCAGCGCAATTGAGGATAATCTAGCACTTTCAATATGTCAACCATGAGAGAGTGAGGACACTATCACTATGCCTCTGGATGAGGTCTGACGTATCTGATGTGCGTGAGCTTATGCACCAAGGCACGAACTGGATTCTTTAAGACTAGGTGCGTCCCACCGGGTACCGGTGAGCTACCAGAATGTGCCTCCTAATGAATTCCTATGTATAGAAGCCCCATGGTTTCTTTGGTGCTGACTGACAGCTGATGGCGTTGACAAGCTACCAGACCAAATTATGTATCTCTACGCCAAACCATATGATCTGCAAAAAACATGTGTTTAGCAGCTGTCAATCAGCACCAAAGAAGCCACGGGGCTACAGTAGCTATTTCGTAGTCGTAGTCTAAATGAGTAGGCCCTAAAGTCGAATAGACCTGTAATGACTTTGACACGTGTCAATATTACATTTTAAACAGATCTGTACGGTTTTTTAAACTTGATGTTGCCTTCCGTCAATATTTTCTCAAATAGTTGCTACAACGCTAGTATTTTCCCCCTCTAATTTGTAAATATCACGGCTTCGTACCAAACTTGTATGCACTCACCTATGAGCAGGTGTGTGAGCAGGAAAGGCCCGTAGTGGTTGGTTGCCATGGTTATTTCCAGTCCGTCTCCGGTCACCTGCTTGGAGAAGGTGTTGGCGTAACCCGCGTTGTGTACCAGAACATCCAGCCTCTGCTCGGAGCGGTTCACGTCATTCGCGAACTGTCGCACAGACTCTAGGGAACTCAGGTCCAGTTTCTTCACCACTACTGATGAGTTACCCGTGCTGGTGATGATTTCATCTGTAACGACCCGGACAAGCTATTATTATATCTATCGGGTGGGCCAACAAGTTACTATAATAGTTTACAAGTGAACCTTTTCTGCATCGGGGAATCCTTAACATTTTTGCAAGCTTCTTCAAAAACCCTCTGATTAGACTTCCTCGTTTAAAATGGCATTCGTAGATATGTCAGTTTCAACAGAAAATGCGATACACATAAAGAAGTGTTCTTTCAGAATGGTTCTGTTTTAATTTAAAAATACAGTGGAGCCTGAATAATTCAAACTTTCGTAATTCGAATTTTTCGCCCAGTCCCGTGAATTTTGTATTAAAACAATGTTAAAAAAAATTGTGGATGTTTCGAATTTTGTTTTGGTTAGTTCGAACTTTTCGTAAGTTGTGATGTACTGTGCAGTATTTTTTTCCTACTTCTAGTTGTGGTGCCGTGTTGTTCTATTTTTGGAAACAGGGGAGGTGACGTTGGAATGTGGTCAGTACCCTTCTTCACGCCCCTCCCTCTCCCCCTCTCAACCCAGAAGTATTTGTTTAAACGTACAGTTCTGTACTCCGTTAGTCAAGGTCAAACCTCTCGAGTGGTTACGTGCACTGTTCTTAGTGATTAGGTCGTAGCGATATTCTTGTGACGCGCGAGCTTATTTTATTTTGTTGTTTAGTTTCAGTTTTGCTTAGTACATACTGTACAGTAATGTTTATGTGTATGTATTGTGATGCCACTGTCCAAGCCACAGTCCTATAAATCATTAACTGAGGCTGAAAAAGCAGTGGCGATAAAAGAAGTATAAAAAGGAATTTCTTTTAAGAAACTTATTTAATTCGAATTTTTGGATGATTTGATTTTTTTTCTGTTCCTTCAAGTCGAATTATCCAGGCTACACGGTTTAAAAAATATATTTTAATAGTATGTATAGCTCTAGTTAAATACATTTATGAGTGAAATCATACTACCCACTGGTTTATGGGCAGTGCTTGGCTATAGAATTTGATATTCTTGATATGCTACACACCCTTGTAAAAATGTTGAGCCTAATTGTTGTGCGCATTAATGATTAACAAATTAATACTAAGAGCCTTAACGTGTCCAAGTTTGTATACGTAGGACTATATCTGGGAACTCCAATTTTGAGGAGTCCATCAATTCCTAGGGGCAGAGGGTCCCAAACATTTTCAGAAAGGATCCAGACCTCATCTTTCTTCGGCCACGCACAAGACATAAGAGCCACAAACAGATTATAGTGACCTTCAATAGATTTTAAGCTGCTGGTGGTTTTCTTGACATCTTGGGGCATCTGACACAATTTGGTTTTTGAAAGTCGTTGTCTTACCTTTGACCTTGTCTGCTGCCTCTACGTTCCTGCACGCCAGAATGACTCTCGCCCCTCTCTGAGCGAGACCTCGGGCAGTCTCCTTGCCGATACCTGAAAATACATTCATGAACCTTGGATTTAATAATCTGACGAGTCACTCTCGTTTTAGACTGAATTGTCGGTGATGGGAGGGTTGGGGGTTAGTTTCCTGATCGGGTGTACTGAGGGTAGTTTTTCCAAAATAATTTACGATTCACCCTCCACAAAAAAAAAACGTGTACTTTTCCTGCGTTATTAATGCATGTGTCTGGCCTTAATTAGTTGTAGTATGCAATTAAAAAAAAGATATCTTCGTGCCGGTGACTAGTGGATGGCACGTGATCATCCAACCACTCTGAGAAGAGTTGTGGTAAATGACGTTCATTGCCCAAGGTCAAGGTCTGTCTGCACAGCGCAGCGGTATGGACAATTAACTTGTAAGCATATGCAAGGACAACACTAATTAGTTCCACTACGAATAGTTTCATTTACCTGCCAGGCCGCAGTAAACTGTGTAAGAACCTGCAAAGATGGGAGCGATGGGGCTTAGTGGGCTCTAATTAGGGAGACCTAGGTTCAATCCCCGGAACTTGGAGATGGTGTATATATACAGGGTGGGGCCGAAGCTATTATACGACTAGTAACCTGAAGATTAACGCTTTAATCGAACAGTAAGTATTCACTAGCTAGATAAAAGTAAACTCCATACTACACTTTTTGAAGATAATGTCACTCAGGTGAGCTCCCCCGGACGTCAGACAAACCTCAGCTCGTTGTCCATCACTTTCCTCAGCTTGGATAGTCTGATTGTTTCCAGACCACCCTGTATAGCGACAATAAGATTTGCCGACAAACCTTTTGGACTAATGCTGATTCATTTACTTCAATTTCACCTTTAAAATCACCCCCTATATCGGTGGTCGTGAGGTATAAGGCATCGGACTTGCAATGTATTTTAGTGAGGGGAAGGTTTAAGTTCGATTCCCAGATGGGTTCATTAATTTAGAGAGGATTTAAAACTCTGGTTTTCTCAACTTCCCTTTATGCCAACCCGGGTACAATTTCTACCCTTTTCAGCCCTACCTTATATATATATATACTTACA
>CABEEJ010006131.1:0-41393 GCA_901482245.1 Timema douglasi | reverse complement strand
CCCCCCCCGATGGTCCTTACATATGTTACTTTTTCTTCAATATGTTTCTGTAACCGTGTCTATTATCTCACTACACATAAGCTTATATTGCGAGTTTCAAGTAAATGTCACCATTTTTAGTTAAAGTAGAGATAAAGTGTGTCTGTGCACTGACTATAGGCCTATATTGTCTGATCCCGGCCATGTGTGATGAGGGTCACTCGCAGTAGACTATACTGCTGATTACGAGGAGATCAAGGTTCGAATCTCGGTTAAGTGTACCGAGGGTGGTTTTTCCACTCTCCCTTCACACAACTGTGGGTACACTTCCTCTAGATATAGCTTTACTCCTCTCTAAACAGATCATTATCGTAACTAGTAAGGTGACCTGGTGGTCTAGGGGTAAGGTGTCAGACTTCTGTGTTGGCGGCCGGAGTTCAATCCTGGGTCATGGCACAGATTTATCTGATTACCAAACCCTTCCTTAACCTCTGACAAGACATCTTGTGAATGTGGTTGAATGCCAGGCCTCCACCGTGGTTCGGATTCCACGTTAAACTGTAGGTCCTCCATTTCATCTACCAATCACCCTACCATTACACATTAGCGTAAGTGCGTATAACCCGAACGGATAGTAGGACGCGGTGCTAGTAGAGGGAACCACTCACAAGTTTAAAACCAAGTCGAAGAGCACTAAAGACTTATTCCTGTCAAATAATCTTCCATTAAACGAACGTCATATTTTCCAATGGTATAGGAGACAGGATGTGGTTTCGAACCTTCCTATTCTAGAGGCAACGTTCGCAAAGTGTCAGATGGCCGTCCATCCCTATCGACTGCAGTGGCCAGGAAATGGTATGATGGTGTTGACTCGCAGAAGAATCAATTGAATTACTGCTGACGGCGGTGGATGCTGCGTGGAGCACCCTTCCTAAAGATGCACTAATAGGCTGCAGGCAGCGCTCATACATTTCTATTAGCGGTGTAGGGCCGCCAGTTGTTGGTTTTTATCGGCGGGGGGTCCGACCCCCCACTTGACTCACTTTGACACTGATTAAAAGCTTGGATTTATTTTATGCGCGGTTTAGTTGGGGGACGATCGTTACAAGTGGGATTGTTCATCATGGCCACCCACATTTGGTTTGGAGATCTTTTTAGAGTGACGTTGAATTGAAGGGAGGATTTACCCTTCTTTAACATCCAGTGATATCAATATCTCCCCCTTTTCTAGCCCTTCTAAGTACAGTTCAACCGCAATCTAAGAGAGAGAAGGGTCTCTCTACTAGGAAACCAGACCCATTCCTCCGAGGAGTGTCTCTGATCTAATTTGAGTTATGTTGTTCATTAGAGATTAGTCTCGCTAATTTATTATACCAGTATATCTCAAACACACGGCTTTGAAACGAATGGCGAGTCCCGACCGCTGTGTGCCCAAGGTTGACTGATTCTGGATGATCAATGGTTACCGATTGTAATGGTTAACTAATGATTGGCACGGTATATTCCATCCTTTAAAACTATAGCTCAACTAATAATAGGTATAAATGATCCTTTACAATAATAGTTGAACTCGCATGTTCAATGCTTAGAAAAATGCATCGTAATATAACGTTTAAATCAAGTTGGTAACTTGCTTAGCGACACTAAATATTAGTGTATATATATATATATACACACACTAATGTATTGTGATTCAGGTAGAATTAAACACACTTGAATAGGACAGGAATCACCATGAGTTAAGGTGGGGTGAAAATAAAAAGTTAAAAATGTAATAAGTAGGCCTATAGGCCCGATTATTAATTATTTCTTTGTTAAAGTAAATTGGGACTGTTTACTGGTTAGTAGGTTATAGGATGATATGGTTTTCACATTGAGATATGATAGTAGGATCCTAAGGTATGCTAGCTAATATGGAATACACATTAGGGTAAAATAAATTATATGTATTTGAAATTGATATAATATGGCAAGGGATTAGCATTAGTGTAAAATGTTATTTTTTTTATTAATTGTTAGTTAGATATGTTGGTAATAGAAAACTACAAGGGGAATGATAAAATCGATTAAACAAGTATTTCCTTCATTACCACGTGGCAAACCAGAAATACCGTCAATATAATCAATAACCAGCCGAAAATACAAATTCTCCACTAAAATGAACCCACACACTGAAGGAGGTATCAACAAACTCACACATAATTTGTATCTGGCTCTCCTATTAATAACAAAGTATAGATAAGGGACGTTTTCTTGATACGAAGCCCAATAACAAGTACCTCCAGTCCTCCGGACCGACGTCAGAATATGCCATCTCTTATGGCACGTAAATTGTTACAAACAGAAACCAAGATCCACCAGTCTCTACAATCATTTTCAAGGACCTCATGAAAACATAGTCCTTTAAATATTTAAAGTAACGCACCTAAACCCACGTTTGGAGAGAGATGTATCGTGTCCTTTATTGCTGTTGGTCCACGGGAAGACCAGCAAGACCATAAATACACGAGAGACAATCCAGGGGTTTGAGCGAGCAATATTCTTGAATCGTCAGCATAAAATATTCCAAGAACACCTGCCTTTATATCAAAAATAAATACAAGAAGATGGAAAAGCAAACAATGATTTATTTTACGACGGAAAAAACGCAAAGTTAAAAAAAAATCTATACAGTTTAAATTTAACTTTGCGTCTATCTATACAGTTTCTGAGCAAAAACACTACTTTCACGATGTAGCCCAATTTTAAAACGTTAATTATTCACAACAAACATAATAATGCACCAAGCCGGCACCAACTTCGAATCATCCGTGTTGGCGCGAACAAATCCTTGCAAGCACGTGGTGAGGTATTCCTATAACACGCTCTCATATGATGTGTGATGCTGTCACCGTAGTGAGGTATTCCTCTAACGCTCTCATATGATGTGTGATGATGTCACCGTAGTGAGGTATTCCTATAACACGCTCTCATATAATGTGTGATGTTGACACTGTAGTGAGGTATTCCTATAACACGCTCTCATATAATGTGTGATGCTGTCACCGTAGTGAGGTATTCCTCTAACGCTCTCATATGATGTGTGATGCTGTCACCGTAGTGAGGTATTCCTCTAACGCTCTCATATGATGTGTGATGTTGTCACCGTAGGCAGCTTAGCAAGATAAGGTAACCAATATTATACATTATACATGTTTAGATACAATGGCATGTGAATACCATGGCCTTGCCATTTTGTTTCATACGATAAACATGGTCAGGTGGATAACACGCCGTAGAACTGGCCTACACAACTTCTTAATACAGACAGGCCAAACTGATCCAAGGAAAACAGATTCAGACCACATGGGTAAAACGGAATTTCTTATTTATCGTCAGATGACAATATTTAATCAATAATATTGACATCGAGTGGTTAAATAATTATTGATGATGATGATAATGTTGATGATGGTTAACAATAATAATGATAGTTTATATTTTCACATTATATTCTTATTTCAAACATAATATATAGAAAATAATACATTTCTTTGGTATGTTTACTTGAAGCAAGATTACATTTAAAATATATTAGTTCAACCTATCTATTTTCTAATAATCTCACAGTCATAATGGGAGTTATAACACCTCTTTTCAGCAAAAAGCTTGTGGTATTATGGGGTAATATTTTTAGTAGACCTCTTCTAAATTGTCATTAGACAGACAAGGAAGTTGTTTGTTTTTGTTCATATTCATGAGAGAGAGAGCGTTTGTTCAGAAATGTAGGTACTGCTTACAATGCCAACAGTCTTCATTACAGAGTCAATAATATATTTGTACTTTTCACTGTTCACATTTCAGTAGAACCCCTGCAGACTGACAAAATGAGTCTCATGTCAGATTATTCAACCAAATAATACATTTTTAGCTAATATTTTTCTCTTAGCTTGGTATGCTTGTGCTGAGTAATATGCTACGCACAATTGGGCAGTGACGCATTTCATCTTTCAACAGTTGGCTTCTGAAAAGCTTCCATTTCATTTTGAAAGCCTTCACATTTCACTGCTGCAAAAAGTTAAAATATAAGCTTATTTTTTCCCTGAAGTTGAGTGTTGAGGATATTTAGGTGTAGTGTATCGTCACAAAAAAGAAAATATCTTACTCCAGGACTTATCTTCAAGCTCAGGATATTATCTTTGTTCTTTTTCCCAGAATTTGTCTATTTACTCTTTTAATCCAACGAAACGCACTCATCCTTGACTCAATTCACTTAATTTTCCATGTGATAAAGTAGGTCACTGCACTAGATTTCTCCTTCTTCAAGAAATTCTTGACATGTCCTATGTTTGATTGAGTACCTTAGAACGTAGGTAGTTAACAATAGAAACTATCACCGACACTACATGATCGAACTTCAATACCTTGCTACACAAAGCCTGAAGATGTGTTATACGGTGATGTTTGGATATTTTCTACTGATAAATTGATCAATAAGAATAAATACTCCAACATTGTTTGAGGACATTTCTGGAATACCATCAGTACAAATGGCAACCAGGTTTGCAAAACCTATACCCAACTTATCATCCACGTACTTGATTACTTCACTGGATATTTCTTTTACGGTTGTTCATCCTACCACGGAGCACACACCAACAAGATCTCCAGTAATTTCAAAATGAGCGAGGGACTTCAAGTATGTACTTTCGTCCCTTACTAAAGAATTAAAGCAGAATTCACTGCTTTCTGCATCAACTGATAACTAAGATTGGCAGAAATTTCTACTAGCCTCTGTACAGTCATGCGTGATGGATTGAAATTTTCAAAAGTTCGCCCTTTTTCTAGACCTAACCCAGAAACACCAATCAGCATGCATGTATTTAAAAGCCCCCTTCCCTCCTCAGTATAACATTTTCCAGCAGCAGCAATTTCAAAGCCTCCCTTAATGGATGCCTCATTCTGAGTGCTCACTTTTTAAAAAAATATGTTGTTCTGCACTATGATGCTTCACAAAAATCGTTGCTTTGATTTTATTTTCATTTCAATCCAATTTGGTGATTTAGGAATGATTGATTAATCGAAAAGTGCTGCTAAATATTGTATTATTTGGGAACGTCTACCGTGTAACGTCACTCGAGGCATAGAATTTTATCTCGGAGCACAGTAAGCTAATAATTATAGTACATTCGGTGCTTGGAGATTTATTCCATCTTTTCGACTTTCTTTATTTCTTGTCACTCATTGAAGCTGTAGCTATTGTTTGATTGAGGATAGCCAAAGCTTGAGACGCTCAGCGGAGCAATACTGTAGCGAGCAAACAAGATGACAATTGCCTCTGGAACTCAGTTCCCACTGAGTGACGGAAGGCGACAAACAAACCCCACTGGCTCTCTCCCCAACCAAATATAGTGGCCCACACTTATTTCATAAGATCGTGTCATCGTTCGCATAAAGATATTCATGGGCACTATAAGTACATTTTGTCAATCGACCAAAACATTTTTGGATCGATAGATATTTTTGTGGATTATGAATGTTTGAATCTGATCGAAACCTAGAGTTTAATGTAATTAATAATAATAATGGATATGGTTCCCCAAAGTCGTGGTGGGTTTCTCAGTGAATGTTGGTGGGTCACGTGCGCCCCACGGGTAGTATTTTGTACAGCCCTTCCGTAGAAGATGACAAAATATAGTACCTCTGGAAAGAAAGAGGTGGCTGACTGGCATATATATATATATATATATAAATAAATTCTAAACACAGGACTGGTTCGGAGGTCACCAATATCTATCATCACTTAAAATCGGAAGTCACCACTATCTAAGTAAGCTTAAAATCTAGTGAAAGTTCCTTCCAGGATTATAACAAATCCGGGAACAAAGTCATGTAATTAAATCATGTGGAACTAGTCATTAACCCCATTCTTAATGAAGGGAAATGGTTATAATTTAGGATGTGTAGAAGCGATACCATTTATGTGATGAAACTCACGTCTATATTGGCATGAAGCTGAGATTTACATTCACCCAAATTAACTATAGTTAGTTTAGTATTTATACACAACAATCCACGAAATAACCGGAAAGAAAGCAACATCCACATTCATATTAATTGTGGTAGTGTGAAGAAAAAATATATTATGTATATTATAGTTTCTGTGTCTTACAAATATATTTACATAACGTCAAGATGAATAGAATTGTGTATTTGTTGGGCGCCACTCCTAGGATCTAGGGGAAAATAATAATAATAATAATAATAAAATACGTTTACCTGGGCTAAATTAGACAGAGTCACGATGACTCTTAATACTCGAGACCACTGGGATCTACAGGAGCTGGATGAATACTTTAAATAAAATATGAAATAAGATGTACTAATTAGACTACAATTAAAATATATAAAAAATAATTATTGCACTTTTATGGGTTTATTATTCTTTCCTTTTCTACCACATCTCAATCCTGCCTATGGAATTCCTAAAAACTATAATTCTAATCTGACAAAATAAAAATATAATATATGGTATTACCTATATACTTAAACAAAAATGTATCACTTGAAATACAAAATTCTGAACAGGGTTGAATTTAGGAGCTTAGAACATATAATACTAGAGTAAAAGAAATATAATACAGGCTAAACTTATATAATATATAATTATAGTTTTGAGTAAGACAAAAAAAGTATTGTTTAGGAAAGAGAAGAAAAAATTCAATAGAATTAATATTTAGACATAAAATAAAATATTAATTAATTCTCTGGAATAGACAAAGAGTCTGAATATATTTAGTATTTTTCTGAATTTTTTTTTTAACATAAATTCTGGTTTCTTTATAAAAGAGAAAAATATATATTTAAATTTGAAGATCTGGCTTGATCTCACCAATGAATTCGTCCATATTGAAACAGCATGAATTTCTTTCCATCTGTACTTGTACACACTTTCAAGCTATTGTTCCACCTTAAAAATAAATTTAGTTAGAAGCTACACAGATTTTGCTCCATGTTTAAATAACACCGAGGAAGAAGACACCAATCTTCTTCAAAAAGTGTTCCAAGAATAAAATTTAAAAACGTTCTATTTACTTCCAAGTCCAAAGAGAAAACTAATATATTAAAACAAAAGATAAAATGTTGGCTATGGACTAGAGATGAATATAAAATAAAATGCAAATGTAATATAAAGATTGAAATATAATATGTCAATGAATATGAACAATGTTTCTTAAAAGAATTAAAATGTTTATTTCCATCTGTCAAAATTGAAATGCGCGCTAGTTTGGAAGTATTTACATCACGTCTTTTTTCTTTTTTTACTTCTTTTAGAATAGCGAGACCCGCCACTCACTTTTTGACCAGATATGCGCAGTGCGCATGCCTTGAAATAAATCATGCCCGACATTGAAAATAAATAAAGAAGAGTCAACCAACTTCTTAGAAGGATAATTAATATGTTTAATAAAAGGTAAGTGTTCATCCTTAGATTAAAACTCCTTATTTTAATTATTTGAAACAACGGTATACGTTCTTCCTTCCGTCCTTTTATATTTTGAATGGATGTAAATAGTATTATCTGTCACCCCGGCAACACAGCGCGTTAAGCGGCGGCTGAACTTTGAAGTGCATAATTTCAAACTAAAATAAATTAGAAACTGTTTACAAAAACTAGAAAAATACAAGGAAATACATGGTAGGGTGGAAAATAACGTTACAGTAGTGGGCAGGAAAACACTTTTAGTACTGTCCTTGTAAATCCTATTTACTTTACCAAAAAAGCACCAGATAAAAATGGCTAAAACTTACCCAGAAGTGTTTATATATACATAAAACTATATATGATAGACAGAAGGCCCTCATAGAGATCCTAATTAAATATAAAGTACCACGCAGTAGTGTCATGGACACTCTCCAAAATTAATCACAGTTAAGGGCTAGGGTGAGGTATTTATCAATGAATATAATCACACACTACTTACTATCTCAAGACGCACTATATGGTAACCACTGATAATTTAAGAATAAATCCACATTCAAGGTTTAATAAAACATCATGGGATCCTAAAAACTACATTAGTTACTCATTATTTATTTTTTCTAAACATTCTACATGCACCGCTGTTAAGTATTATGTGCACGTATCTGTAAGGATCAGACTTTCCTGGTCACTTTTATAAATGGGAGTAAATGTTGCCTGCCACTACAGGGGTGAGAACCTTAAAGATTCCCAAACACTCTTGGATAATACAAGACGATACGCTTGTAAAAAAGGGGAGAGTTGGTACAAAGTTTCGAGAGTGAACGTCATAAAAGCATAAATTTCTTTTTTCCCACCAGGCTATATTCAAAATTGATGAAGGGGAGTTATAATCTTGCCCTCGATTCCTGCCAAATCAATCGAATAGCATTACATGGCCCACTTAGCGCAAAGCAATTTCATCTGCGAAAGAAGCAGTACTGGCAAACAAACAAGAAGCTCAATGAAATGGCACACTTTTTACAATTTAAGAAGCAGCGTTTAGGAAGTTTGAATTGTTAATTTAGAAACAAATAAATTCAAAAAATGTCCACGACTTTCCCAAATTATGTGCCAAGCTCAATGATTTAGAATATGGAAATAATCCCAAAGCTCCAGAGCTGGACTTCAATAAAAGGGACCACTGACCATTAGCCCTCAGTCGACTGGTGAAACTGTTGGACTTGAGAATAAGAGCTGCACCATAACGATGTCCACTGAGATTGTCTGACTCTTGGCATAATGAGGAGAGAATATCTCAATAAAGTGATCTCACGGGTAAGAACACGATTAGCATGTTTAAGAGCCATCTGCAGTACTAACTAATCTAATGTTTTTGGCTTTACCATTTATCTTCTGAAGCATTCTTTGAACAAGAGGTTTCTGTCTAGCCAGAATACACTTGGTTACAATATCCTGCGAAGGATGCCTTACCTATTATTTTAGGGGCCTTCTTTTTTTGTAGTTGCAGGCTTGAAGGTTCCGTACTCAGAATTATTAAGAACAACAGTGATACAATCAAAGACCTAGTGTGTGCAGTTAGTTGCAGCCTCAGTCATGTGATCAGAGAACATAACTGCCCCTGGGGGACCAGAGAAATGAAGCAAAGGTTTAATACCAACACAAGAGTTGGAGTTCCCTGGGTAATACTCTGGGCAGTGACCCAAGAAGAACATAGGAACGTGTCCCAAGGAGAACGTTGAAGAGCCACTCGAGTTGTATCTAATGTTGTATCTCGAGGGCAACTTGGATCTGTCCCCCAAAGATGATTTAAAGTATTATTCAAATAAGTGCTCCAAGCAGGACTTGAGGAAGTTCCCCAGGTAGGAGTCAGGGGAATGAACCAAAAATGACTCGTAGAACACTTCAAAAAAAACCTTAGCAGGAGATCCTAAAGAGGGCTTTAAAGAGGCCTAAATAAGCAATTTTCAATATGATGGGCAGTGTTGACCCCCTCTTGAGTGAGAGGGCTGCCCTGGGGGTCACTTATTTAAACACCCATTAGGGACAACATAGTTAAGGACATCTTGGGAGGAGATGAATGGTATCAAGGGAGTAGACCCTATGGTGGTATTCACCTGTACTTTGGTTTGACTAGACAGCAACTCATGTCTCCAGTAATCTCCATCACGTCAGTATATTTTAGTCCAACCCTCTTCAGAAAGTCATGTCTCCAGTAATCTCCATCACGTCAGTATATTTTAGTCCAACTCTCTCCAGAAAGTCATGTCTCCAGTAATCTCCATCACGTCAGTATATTTTAGTCCAACTCTCTCTCCTGAAAGTCATGTCTCCAGTAATCTCCACCACGTCAGTATATTTTAGTCCAACCCTCTCCAGAAAGTCATGTCTCCAGTACTCTCCATCACGTCAGTATATTTTAGTACAACTCTCTCCAGAAAGTCATGTCTCCAGTAATCTCCATCACGTCAGTATATTTTAGTACAACTCTCTCCAGAAAGTCATGTCTCCAGTAATCTCCACCACGTCAGTATATTTTAGTCCAACTCTCTCCTGAAAGTCATGTCTCCAGTAATCTCCACCACGTCAGTATATTTTAGTCCAACTCTCTCCAAAAAGTCATGTCTCCAGTACTCTCCATCACGTCAGTATATTTTAATACAACTCTCTCCAGAAGGTCATGTCTCCAGTAATCTCCACCACGTCAGTATATTTTTGTCCAGCCCTATCCAGAAAGTAACATCTCCAGCAATCTCCAGTACGAATATTTCATTAGGGTGACGGTGTTGTTTCCTTCCCTTGTTCGTCGCGAAGTGTCTCCCCCCGTTCCTTCGTTCCCCCTTCTCCCCTAGAGGTCCATCCCGTTGCAATTAACCCCTCTTTTCCCTCGCTTATGAACCCTCTGCACTCTCTCAAGTACTTCACCCCTCCTGGAACCGAACTATGGAGAGGAGCGGTCGGTCATTGTCACATCAAGATTGATGCTATGACTCTAGCGACTTTTAGTGCCTCCTTCTCCTGGAGGGAGGCAACCCTCGGAGCACTAAGCGTATAACTCCACGTTCTTAACCAAGACTTGGCGAGCAAGTTCTAAATGTGCTCACAACACTACACGAATAATTATCAGTAGAGATGGCTCGAGTACACTATTTTACAAATCAGAATCTTAATTTTACCTTTGAATCCCCAATTTAAAAATGAATAAGAATTTTGGAATTATGAACCAAATGGAAATA
This sequence comes from Timema douglasi, assembly GCA_901482245.1. NCBI lineage: Eukaryota > Metazoa > Arthropoda > Insecta > Phasmatodea > Timematidae > Timema > Timema douglasi. The sequence continues at coordinate 30,716 of CABEEJ010006131.1, read as the reverse complement.
AAAATATTTTAGAATAGTCTATATTAATAAAATAAAGAGCCTTTCTGTCGGTCTATTATGAACATTGAACCATATCTACCACACGTAGAGGTCTAAAATTTAAATATTAGTAACTCCTGGGCACGAAAATGTGACCCTCAAGGCTGTAAATTATTAATTTTGTTATTAGATTTTTAAAATTTGCTAAGCACAGGGGTGGAAGAAATAGACCCGATTTAAATATTTTTTCTGTTTGAAGCAAAGTAAAGATAATAACCTCGTAATTCATTGCGTGGCTACCCCAAGCATGTCGGGTATTTCTGCCAGTAGAAAATATACATTTTTACTTATTTTTATTTTTATAATGCATTATTTATAGTACTAATATATTAAGATAAGTTTTATGTTAATGATCTGGAGTCTAGTCGTTAAACTTATTTTATAATTATTTTTGGGATTAACCACTTAAGAGCTATAAAGCAAATCTCAATTTTAATCCTTGAATCTCACATATCCTTATGGATTTGAGTCATTTGAGAGTTCGAGGATTCGATAGTCCTTCCCCTAATTAATTATTAGCTAAAATTACCTAATTCTACAATAATAAATGTAAATGCAAGTCAGCATTTGTGTTCAGGAAGTCTGATGCGTCACTCTAATGAAATCATAATTTGCCAATGATAGGAAGGTCAAGGTTTAATTCTCAGCCGGGTGTGCTGAAGGTTTTTACAATTATTTATTTATGTTGTTTTTACATTAGCTTTACATGCTAATGTGGATGCATTTCTTCTAAACTCCCCTTTGAATTCAACAAACTACCTACACACTATATTACCATAGTCCGACACCTATAACTGATACCGAGGTTATATTTAAAATGAGCTACACTTCATTAACATTGTCTATTACACCTATGAGTAAACTAATGTTTATATTACCCTACTCCTTAAAAATTATCTCGCTCTGGTTTAACTAACAAGTCCGTTAACCAAAACTACCTAACCTAACCTAGCCTAAACTAACTTAACCTCTATACGTCATTCTAACAAATTTTGCGAATGAGTTTTTCCTTTGTTCTTAACTAAGCTGAACATATTCTTGATTAATAAATTAGTAAGCTTAGAAAGAGTTTATTGACTGTTGCCTTTTTTGAAATTTAGCTATTTGAAACTTGCATGACATCACGTCATGGCCGTAAAAAGAATCGTTGTGGTATTTTCGTAAAGACGCAACACATAATGGTCTTTACAGCCACAACACCTATTTCACTGCATGGCATTTTTTTAAAGGCTAAAACGCGTTGTGGTATTTTAAAAACAACCAGGAAGCAACATTTCTTGTTGTGGCATTTTAAAAACAACCAGGACGCAACATTTCTTGTTGTGACAGTTGATCTAATATACCATAACGCATTCTGGACTCTTTTTTTCGATTGTTGAGCGTTTTCTGCATTAGATCTCAGCATATGCACTATTATATATATATATATATATATANATATATATATATATATATATATATATATATATATATATATATATGACATCCTAGCTCAGTCGGTATTGTGTCTGCCCATTAAACATAGGGTCCCGGGTTAGATTCCCGGCATGGCCGGAAAAAGTATCATTGGTAAATGTGGGTCTACCCTTTCACAGTGATGAATTAACGACCGGGGGACTGGATGTTGTGCCTGTCCTAGTCTTAAGTTAGATTATAGGACATAGGAAGCTACGACAGGAATAGCAAACCGGTAGTGGAAAATATATTACTTGAATACAAAACTGACCTAGGCCACAGACTGGAAACAGTGATGAATTATAAAACGCACATATACACCTTTTGCACGAAGCTGAAGATCAAATATTCTCGTATAGATTTGATCCCAATAATGTTATTTATACTGAGGCTACATGAACCAGAAACTTGTGATTGATTTATAGCGAGTGAACTCTCGCCGAATGGACACACTAGTAGCTACTACGACACGAGTCAAGTGTGTGTGTGTATTTAGAGAGGGGTGGTGGCCTACACTCTCACCGCCACATATGATTACTAACATAACGGGCGGACTACAGGACTGGGGAGTTCTGGGTCCAGGTTGGCCACCATCTAGGGAATTAAGTTTGTTGTTCAGATGTTGCGCCCACTGGATGCGATAGGTGTTGTGTGTGTTCCAAGCTAGGTTAAACTTTGAGCTATCTACTGATAAAATGTAGGGTTCTTGAAACTATATTTTTATAATCCCAGTGACTAGCTTCGGTGGCCACATTGTATAAGGCATCACTCTTGCAACAGAGAGGACAGATGATGACAGGAAGGTCGGAGTTACGTTCCTGGTTGGGTGTACTGAGGGTGATTTTCCCTAAATGGTTTTCCACTCTCCCTCCATGAAAATGTGGGTACACTTCCTTTAAATTCAACTTTACCCTCTCTAAAATATCAGCGTGATTGATAAATATGCGTATAGCCTGAACAAGTATAATCCTAACACTATTTCTTACCCCCGCGTCTTACTACCCGTCGGGGTTAAACGCTCATGTACTAATTACCCTTATGGTTTTATAAATTAGGGAGGTTATATTTATAGGAAATGTACCCACATTTCTGTGGAGGGAAAGTGGGAAACTAGTTTGGAAAAACCACCCTTAGTAAATCTCGTAGTCAAATCCCGCTATATCCGCTATCAGCAGTCTAGTCCGACACAAGAGTAGCGCGTTAGACCATGCCACCACCAATGCAGGTTAACATCATATGGAAGTATTTATTGTATTTTAACAAACTTGCACAACATTTTTTTTTTCCGTTTTAAAACTGAATCACAATATTTCAACCGTCAACTCGTAGCTATGACGCGACACAGTAAATTATTCGAAACTATTTTAGATATGAAATTACTTATCATTGCCGATATGTAGATCTATTTATAGTATAAATATATTGTTTGAAGCAAATTTTTATAAAACCAATAATTTTCAAGCTAAACGCCAATATATATATATATATATATATATATATATTAACTTTTCGAACCGTATTGCGACCGTAGAAATAAATCTAACCCAAGATGTTGATGAAAGTCGACGTTTTATGACCCCGAACCATAATAAGTGGTTTTCGCAATGCCGCTGCCGTCTGTCTGTGTGTATGTTTAACCCTGAAATTAATAGTAGTTTAATAAATGACGAAACGAGAAAAAAATTGATTTTATCAAAATTGGTTCTAACGATTTTGATTAAAATTCTTACCTATGTGTTGATTAAGATTATAAATAAAATGGATGTTTTCATTTTACTATAAAAATAAATTTTAGGGTACTTTACCGAAGCTGAAATTTCCTTATCTACTAACTATTTAAGATATCAAATAACTTATATTTACAAAATTGTAGTACTATTAAAAATTAAAAACATTTATTTGAAATATATTTTTATAAAACCAATAGTTTGGGATATATTGGCAAATATATTAAAATACAATTTTGTGAACTTTAGTTGTGCATATACTAAAAGTTTTAACGCGATAATTCTCTAATTCCATAGAGTAGGTACACAAGTAAGTCTCTCATAAAGCTTATGTTCTTTTTACTTTTTCGCTATCCTACAGGTAGAGAGAGTATTGTGATCGTCAAAAAAAAATAATTCTAACTCGACATTTTGACGAATCTCGAAGTTTCATGACCCCCAGAATCCGAAAAAGTGGTTTTTAAATTTCCATCTCTCTGTCTGTCTGTACCTCCATCTAGAGCTTAAACAATTTTACCGATCGGGCTAAACTTGGTATCTAGGGTTTTCATAGGGTTGCCCCGGGGGGTTTTTGGAATTGGATATCTAACCCTAAAATTAAGCCTAGTTTACTGAAGGGCAAAGAGAGAAAAAGTCGATTTTTTCAAAATCGACTCTAACGATTTTGATTAAATTTCCTTTCCAAACATTTATAAATATTATAAACAAAATGGCTAGTCTCAATATTTCAGCAAAATGACTTTAAGAGCTTCGGTCTGATGCGTACATTATTAAATTCTATAATACATCCTAGACTATTTGAGATATGAAATACAATTATAATATATATTTTTATAAAAACAATAACCTTCAATCTATAGGCAAATATATATATTTTTTGATTTTTCAAAAACAAAAGTTAAAATATTTTATTTATTTATTTAGAATTACTTTCTGTCCTGAGGCCTAGACTGTAACTCAGGACCTATGTTACACTTTTTCTCTACCTTCGCTAATTACTAGTTTATCCAATTTTCAATCATTACTTAATTCGATGTTGATTATAGCTCCTAATCTAAGTGTCCCGATTTCCTCATCTAATTTTATCCTACTATATGGTCCGCCCCGGGTATTTTACGCCCCCAGTACCCTGCCCCGCTTGGCATCCCACCGCTTCCAGATCTAGTAGTCTCCGTATCGGTGCGAGCCTCAGCGGGGGCGAGAATCCCCCTATCCACTATCTGGAGAGGCACCCTACCAGAAATTTCATTCCACCTACTCTAGCTAAGACCACTACCTTTGCTCTAAAACTAAACATAAAACAACATAAGAAAATATAAACTAAAACTAACTTAACCTAATACATAGCTTGCAGCTCGGTGGCCGCAGAGCATCTTAATATTCTTCCTTGTCTCTTCATCTACTGTAACAGTCAATGAAGAAACCTTGGTGGACCGGAAGCCCCACCTCCCCAGCTCAGCATCTCACTTGTTGCCAAGTGGGCCATACCATGCGGGTTGAGGGTTCTCTTCCTCCGTCTCTTAATGTTATTCGATTCCTCTAATTCCCAGCTGGTAACTCGGCTGAATCAGGTCCCTCAGCAGTTTCCACCACTGGCATCTTAAGAGAGCCTTCCTCAGCTGGGCTCCGGATCACCTGGAGCTTCTTGTCCCATTCCATTCTGCCAGCCGGCAAAATCTATGTTTTGTTTTATCTAAGTCTTGGTTCCAGTTTCATATTATGTCTTCTGATTCTGTCTCTGATGTCGAGTCATCACCTTCTGTAGTGTCACTGTAGTCACCGGTATCATTACCTTGTCTGTCTTCTGTTTGTTTGTCTTGTTTAATCTGTTTCCTAATCTTCACGTCTGCTATATGTATGTTCTTTTCTCTCTTTGACACGTCGTTCGCGATTGTATCTAGGAAACTCCATCTGTCCACGTCACGCAATATATGATAAATTCCGCTGGCCTGTAATGGAACTTGCATTGTTTCCCTCTCTTTTACCGTTAGTTGACATTCCTGTACGGCGTGTTTGGGGGTAGCCTCCCCTCAGCATTCGCATAGCCTATCTTCTGTCAAGCGTCTTAGGTAGAGAACAGCCCTGTTCGGCCCATGGCCAGTGATAAAGTGAACTAGCCCAGGGGAAGACTGTAAACATTTTAGTTTTAGGCGATCTCTGACATCAGGAAAGAGTTGGTAAGTTCTCCTTCCAATTATGCTTTGGTTTCATTCTTTCTGCCATTCGTCCAGCAATGCTTCCTTCACTTGGATACCACTTATTAATCCTTCCCCTTTCAGTTTAGCAACCTTGTCTAACTTGCTTTTCCGTAGCCAGTACATAGCCACTCCCTTCCTTATTTCTAGGCACAGTGACCAGATACCTAGGGCCACACACAATGCATTTGTCGCAATTGTTCTATAGGCTCTGGATAGCCTTAAAAGAATACTTCTCTGTAGGCTTAGAATCTTACATTCAAACCGTTCCAGTCTGAGCTGGTGTGCCCAAGCGCTGGCCCCATAACCCACGATGGAGACTAATACGGCTTGGTGGTAAATCCGTATACAAAGACTGGGCGGACTAAAACAACTCAGTCCTATGCTAATAGTCTTGTTCATTAGTCTTAAGGCTCTTCCACATATATTCTTCACGTGCATCATGAAGCCTCGCTTTTCATCCAAAGTTACTCCCAGATATCTGGTATTTACACTTCATCTAATCACTTGTCTGCTAATCCTTATCAAAGGGTCTCTTTTCAGCGCTCCCTTGAACAGCACATACATCTTCGCAGGTGGCAAACTTAATTTCACTTTCTTGCACCAAGAGTTCATCTCAGCAAGAACTGCATTACTCTTGGTCTCAAGTTCCAATCTTGACTTGGCTTCAACAATTATCAGTAAGTTATCTGCAAAGGCGACCACCTCCACCGTACCTGAGAGCACTTCTATTTCTAACAAATCGGGTTCGAACCCTATGTCCCAAAGATTGGTCCACAGACCAATTCCTGGGCACGGCCTTTTGTAAGTTTCTTACTTACTGATATTACTGGACATCTCAGGGTTGAATATCTGTCCCTACAGTAGTCCATAAAAATTTGTAGGGACTCCCCGGACATTCTAGTTCCCTTAACCATTTAAATATTGATGGCCACCACAAATTATCGAATGTTCCATATATGTCCACAAATATCCCAATAACATATTTCCTACTTGCCCTATCAACAAGGTTCATGGCCTCACAGATAGCATCATCCGTAGATCTGCCTCTTCTAAAGCTGTACTGCTGCTGGTGCATGCAAACAATATCACGATGCTTCCTAAATCTGTTACACAAAATCTTTTCTTGAAGTTGTCCACATACATTTAATAAACAGATTGGCCTGTACGACTTAGGGAGCTGTGGATCCTTGTCCTCACCCTTGCTTAAAATGACTACTTCCCTTTTTTTCCATACATTAGACACTCGACCCTGGTCCATGAATTTATTCATTAAACTAGCTAGGAAGGGTGCTACCTGTTCGATAATTTTCTGAAGGACCTCAACTCTGATTCCATCAGGTCCAGGTGCCTTCTTACTCTTCATTTCGGCCACCAACCTTCTAATCTCTTCTTGTGTTATTGGATCTGTCTCTGCTATGTTGTCGTAGTTCCTCGTCATGTCCATTCTTGCAGTTTCTTGTTCCTCGTCGTCTTCCGTCTAGAATCAGCGTTTCAAGCAACAACCTTTCCGATTCTTCCCAGCAAGAAGTCATGTCACCACTCTGGGTTCTTCAGCGTCAAGATCACAGCCGGGCCTTACCTTCACAGTTACTATTTAAAATGGTATGCCCCAAGCATTATTTCTAAGCTCTTGGACGAATCGCTCCCAGCCTACCCTCTTATCCAGTCTCAGGGCAGATTCATACTCTCCAGTAACATGCCACGACTCCATGGATCATGACAGATCTGGTTTCTCTTCATCGCTGTCCTAAATTCCTTCCGATTTTTCCTGAGTCTCTCATTCCTGGGTTTATTATTTATCGTTAATTTTTCCTTGATTATCGGGATGGCCACTCTCATTGCCCTTTGTATAGCTCTCGTAAACTCCTTCGCTTTCACATTTACGTTTACTTCTTTTTCTATCTCTGTTGGTAGCACCAATTCTCTCTTTAATCTCTCCCAATCGGCTTTGCGGATGTTGAATTTAGGTCTTATTCCCACTCCATCCTTCGGCCCTAGATCTCTAATCTCAAAAGTGATCAAGCTATGGTCACTAATTGTCAACCCGTCCTGTACTTTCCAGTTCTTAACGATCCCAATCGCTTCCTGGTCTCATACCGTGACGTCTATATTTGCGCTTGCTCCCGCTCTCCCCTCATAGGTGGGTGGATTCCCTATCATATTCAGCCCCTATAGCCTTCTCGCCACTATTATCTCTTCTAACCTCTCCCCTCTCTCATATGTTCTACATCCACCTCTGCCTTCTATCCAGTTTTCTCAACATATCGCTGAACCACAGGGCTGACCTCGTATTTGCATCTGCGAGGTATATCATCGAGAAACCTCTATAGACGTCTGCTCGAGGCATTTTTCAATGTCTTCCCTGTACTGGAAGTACATGTTTATCAGGATGAATGCGCTTTTACCTGTTCTTATCTCGACACAAGTAACCTTCTCAATGCAGTATTGATCTACTCTTGTAACCGTTATATGTGTATTGAAGATTACTATCGCGCTCATTGGCACTATTGATAATCTTCGTCTTTGTTGGCATCTGCAGAATTTTTCCACTTAACGCATTATACGGCTCCTACTTGCAAATGATTTCCAAACTCAAGTCCTCAGCCACTTTTCTAATCTCTTCCATAACGGCCTTACTCCGCATAGCATTCAACTGCCCAATTTTTATTTTACTATTGCTTTCGTCGTCCACTATGGGTTGTGAGTAAACACATAACATCTGGGTCAAGATTCCTTCGAATTGATTGCTAGCCGACAGTTTGCTTTCACAAAGTATTGGTAGAGTTCCTCGACGTTGAGAGCTTCTCCTTCCTCCTTTCGAAGACTTTATGGACTTTTTCTAGAAATGGTTTTACCTCCTTCAGCAGATTCATTGACCTTAATTGTATCCTATCCAGAGCCATAGGGGTAGAGAAGGCTATGGACGTTCCCTTCTCAAGACCAGATCTTATTATGTGCTTCATGGCCAGATGTAGAGTCTGTTTCTCCTCCAATATTGATAATTGGAGAGCTTAATCAAATTTGTTGTATATATGGCTCAGATTCAATAAGTAATCTTGATCAATCAAGCTATTTTCTTCTACCACAGCTTTTTCTTCCATATTCTTCTCTACACACTCAACCTTCTTTCTTTCTCCTAATTGTTCAGATAACTCCTCGGGTTACTTGTTCTTCCTTTCTTCGTTCTATTCTATTTCCTTTGTATCTCTCTCATGTACAAGGACTGGGCCTTTCCTCCAAAACTTCCATCTCTGGATATCCCACCGTTTCCGTTTATCCTTATATTCCTCCACGGTTGTCGATACCCCTTCCTCCTTTTATTCCTTTCCACTAGTTGCCTTCAGTCCTCCTACAACTTTTACGTCCTGCTCTACTGCTGCCGTCTTAACTTCATCCTCTATCTTCCTTTGAACGTTCCCTGTGTTACTCTGCCCTCCTCCTGTTCCTCCTAAATATTGAAGGTGAATTCCTATTTTTGCTTTCAGACTTAACTTTACTCCGCTCTGTTGCTTGCCCTTGTCCATACTCTCAAGTCTGTCCAGTATTAATCATAGCACAGTTGTCAGTACACGTATATCGTCACTCATAGTCGGTATTTTGTATCTGTCTGTCTATCAAGAGTTGGTACGTCTGGCATTCCCTAGTATTAAGGTACTTTCACTTTTCTTTTCCTCTACTACTGAAAGGTATGCACTTCCTTATTTTATCTGTACCGTCCTTAAGTTCATGTCCCACTTTCCCGCACTGCCCACAGAAAGATTCCTTCTTATGTCAAAACTTCACCCTATGTCCCAGGTCCCTGCATCTGTTACACCTCATAAACACGAGAAAGTCATTGATTGAGATACTTGTGTACCTCAGGTAAACTCTTCCACCAATCAATAGGCTCCGGACCCTTGAGGAGATCTCAGGAAAATGATTTGTTACCCTTCTCTTCCTCTTCCCAGTCTTAAACCTGGGCACAAAACCCTCGTCAAAGTATTGCAACCGTAAACAAATCTAACCTAAAACGTTGATGGATGTCGACGTCTCATGACCCCCCGAACCATTAAAAATTGTCTTTTCAGTGCCATCTGTCTGTGTGTCTGTTAAAACTTAAAATTAAGAGTAGTTTTCTAAAGGGCGAAAAGAGAAAATACAGATTTTCTCAAAATCGGCTCAAACGATTTTAATTAAAATTTGTATCTAGGCGTTGATTAAGATTATAAATGAACTGACTATTTCCATCTTCCCGTGAAAATGTATTTTAGTGTACTTTACAGAAGCAGAAACTTCCGTATCTCCACAACTATTTGAGATACTAAATAACATTTAATTGCAAAATTGTAGTACTATTAAATTTTAAAAAAACTTTTAAATTAAATATATTTTTATAAAACCAACAGTTTCTGAGATATTGGCAAATATAATAATACAATTTTGTGATCTTTATTTGTAAAGAGATACTACTTAAGTTTTAACGCAATAATTTTCCAATGGCATAAAGTAATTAACTATAAGTCTCTCAAAAGGTTTATGTTGTTATTCCTTAAACCTCTTAGGGGAAATGATATATCTCCATTTTAGACTCAACAGTCAATATTAACATGTTTTATTGGTTAAAATTTATAACTGAGGAATTTAATAGCAATGCGATGGCATGAAGATTTGAAACACCTAATAAAACGTCGAGAATTTTAACCGGAAGTGTGAAATTTTAATACGAAGTGTTGACCCTTGTGGACCCAATATTGATATTTTTTATCAGTCCAAACATATAAATAAGGAAATAAGTTCTCTAAAAATAAAATTAAAAACCAGGACTCAAAAAATGTTTTATATAAATATAGTGTAATTTATGCTTGGGTTTGCTAGTGTATATTACTTAGTTTTACATATACTATGAGTTTTGAGTAAATATCTCCATTTTTAAACAATAGAGCGAGAAAGTCCGTGTGAAGTTCCGTACCATTTATTTTGAGTAATTCACCAAGTAAGTTTCTTCCTGTCAGGGCTCCAATACTTTGTGACACAATACGTTTAAATTGGGTTAAGCTATGGTACTTAAAATGTTGTTTATGTTTTAGTAGCCTTCGCAAAATGCGATAACTCGCCACTAAAGTCAACATCATTGGTCTGTACATGATGGAATTTGCTCTCGTTCTTCCATTTAAGGAGTTAGTTATGCCAAGGCTGAAATTCGTAACAAAAACACCACAACACACATCTGGACCAAATCAAGCATTAGCAGAAACGCAAACTTCTTGAACTCAGAGGCCAACCCGGAGACATCTGACAGGGAGACCTATCATGACGGTAACAGTTCATTCACTCTAAAAGACAGCACGAGGAGAAAGAGGAAATGTAAAACCACAAACAAGAGACAAACCAAAAAACCCGTTACAAAAATCATGAACAAATACCAACCATTGGAAACTGAAACACAAACAAACACTGATACACCCTCAACACAAACATACATCACTAAGAAACAAAGACGTCCTACCTATTGTGACCGTAGACATTCACAGCAACAAAATGATTACAGTAATAGCTGAGGAAACTGAGACCACCAGCTACATCAAAGACGGCTCAACCCATGACTTCCAACTGGTTCAAACTCTGCTCAAGGAAATGAACCAGGAATTTCATACTTACACTCTCCCACGTGACAATCCGGTGAAAGAGTTCATAAAGAGACTGCCACCAAACATGAAGCGGGTGGACATTAAGGCTGAGCAAATCGACTTAGGCTACGCAGTGACAGACGTGCACTAATTTAATCAAAACGCAGAAGCAACCAACAGCACTCATACGTTTATGCTACTACCAACATTTTTGGTCTCACTTGCCAAACCCGAAGTCCACGTCACCATTTTTGGAGCTAGGTGTATCAACCAGACAAGGATTAGAATTGAACATTACATCCCTCCACGGAACAAAATTGTGCACTGCCACAAGTGTCAGTGTTATGGGCATACCAAGAACAATTGTTAAAATCACCCTATATGAGGGAAATGTCTTGCAGTGCACCTCCCCCCCTCACTGCCCCCAAGAAGGACAACATGACACCATCAATTGAAAGGGCCAAAAAACGGCTCAATACAGCAATTGGCCTGTGCACGTGCAACTGTTGGAGGTGAAACGCAACTAACAGACCCTGAGACAGTTGCGACCCGCACCACTACAACCCACAGTTATAGCACCCTCCTATTCCACACGCTCGTCACCCAGGTCCCCTACCTGCAAACCTATCCCAGGCCCATCAGTAAAACAGAGCAAAGAGGCCACCACCATTTACCGCTCCTACACAGATATAACTGTGGGGCGCGCACAACAGCAGTCACACTACATCATCACTTTCAAACTTAAAAGAACTCATAACTATCTTCAAGTCACTAAACATTAGAACACTTGTGAGAGATCTCATACATTACCTCACCCAACTTAGGGAGGCAACTGACAAAATAGGGACACTCATGATATTACTAGAGGTAATGACTGAATACTTCACAACCGACGACGACTAACACAAACGTAATGCTGACGAAATACTTACTTGGGTTTTTAGATGGAACACGAAGGAACTACTTACTCAAGCTAAAAAGCTAGAGCATCTTTTTTAAATTTATTCAATTGAAATTGCCTTAATAAACGAAACACATTTGAACCCAGAGAAAAATATTTACTTCTACGGTACCTCAAGGTCGGGGGCTGGGGGAGAGGCACCACAACTATGATAAATATTCACTTACCTCACTACCAACATCAAATTCAAAAATCTCCTGAACGTTGAAGCTTCAGTAATAAATGAAAATATTAGCGGCGGGAGTGTCCGAATCGTGGCCATATACTAACCCCCGACCAAGACGCTACTACCACAAGGCTTAAATGAAATCACAGAGGCAGACAAATATTTTTGGCGAGAGATCTTGAATGTAAGAACACAATCTGGAACAGCCAAGTAGCTACCGGGAACAGATAAATATTAGCAGACCACGCCAACACACACAAAAATGTAGATATTTAATTAATTAACATGGCATTATACTAATCATTCAAGTTATACGATTATGTACTAATTACACTAACAATTTTAGGAATTAATAAGATTATATATAGAGGAACTGTACCTGATTTTACGTGGAAAATTATTTTTGAAGATCACCCTCAGTAAACCCGATTGAGATTTGAACATCGATCTCCCCGTCATTAGCAGTCTATTATACTGTGAGAGTAGCACGTTAGACTGCGTGGTCACCGAGGAAATTAATAAATCTTTCGGCTATGCTGGGCATCGGAACCAGGACCACTACACCAGTAGACAAACACGCTACCAACTGAGCTAAGATAACATGTAGTTGTTGCCCCCCATCGAACTATTTACATGGATCTGATATAATAGAAGTGGCATTGACCACCATTGGTATAGCCCCTGAAGATATGACAGTTTTAAAAAGAACTGGATCCGGGCCACAATCTTTTACTGTGTGAAATTAAAGCTGACACCAACTTTGAAATATATTGTGTCAAAAACCACAACAACTTGCGATTGGGACGAACTTAGTCACAAATTAGAGGTTCCTTTACCAAAAATAAAAGAGATAAATACAATAGAACAAGCAAACGCCACAATACTATTATTCACAACAACGATGCAGGAAGATTGTAGGGCAAGTACCGCAAGACAACCACTCCAAAATGGCTTCCGACAACATTGCTCTTAGTTGGACTTTTATATAGACCAGAAATGGGAAGTGAGGAAGGACTGGCAGACATACAAGACCTCACAACACGGGACAATTTACTACCAACTTAGAGCCAAAGTGAGGAGAAGAGCCAAAGGCATTAAACGAAATGGTTGAAATACCTATGTCAATGAGGCTTCACTCGACAGGAACAAGTTGTGGAAATTAACACGGCAGCTCATGGGAACAACTAAGAAAAAGTCGGTACCTGAAATTGAAGGGATACATGTCATGGCTTAAGATAGCATGGAGATAGCTGAAGCCATAGCCGTGGTACTTGAAAATAAGTTTCAACCAAACAACGAACCACAGGCACCAGATTTCCCCTAAGACGTGACCAGAACAGTCAAGGTCTATCTGGTGAAACTAAAGACACCCGAGCAAAGGTAATTTCTCTGGAAAAGTTAACAAACATTATAGAGGAACTACATATAAATAAATAGCCAGGACACGACTACCTGACAAATGAAATACTCAAACGTTTGTAACAGAAAACGATATTAGCGCTACTGGAAATTCTGAGCGCACTACTGATACTATGATATTTTATGCATGACTGGAAAATGGCTAGAGGTATATCAATCCCCAAACCAGGAAAGGACTCATTTCATTGCTACCTCAGAACAGAGGGCCAATAAGATTACTCACGATGATTAGTAATGTATACGCAAGATTCATGAGAAAAAATACTTAAATTGTAACGTTGCTTGAAATCAACGTTACAAGCAAGAAGAAAATATGAGTAAAATAACGCCAATTCTACAACCACGAAGAGTGAACAAAACTGGACTCACCAAAAGTGCCCCGTTTCTCAGTCTGTGTGTGTGAAGTCTTGTCAACAAAACATCCCTGCCCGTGCGCATTGTTTCCGCACCAAATGTAAACACGTAACTGGAAAAATCAGAGGTGTGGCATTGTGAGCGTGTTATGTTCGCGTTGCTTCATGGGAAGAGATCATGTGATGATCACGTGATGTTCCAGACGCCTCTCCAATGACCTATTTGTTCGTTACTGCACCAATCCCTCTGTTTTATGTGAATGTTCTCCTATGTTCTTTTGCTTCCCCTATGTTCCCCTCCCCTCAGAGAATAACTGCTTATAAAATGATGTCGTATGTCTCAAAAGGCACTTCTTGGTTCATCCGTGTCTTGGACACTTATCATAGGATGGGAGTTTTCCCAAGGTACAAATTCAATTTCGGCCGTACTATTCAAAATTACTCTTTGGAAATTTGTTAAAGATTTATTGGTAAATTATAGGTTAGGTCTAAATTCCTTTTTTGGCCAGTACATACAAAATTTGCTTTTGGCTTTCATCTGTTATTTGGGTATTTTCTGTTATATAGTAGGAATGACAAATTACGTAGATCAAACATGGCGTAATGTTGTTTATCATTCGTTAACTATATTGCTGAGGTTTTTTGCCCTTCCGGCTTGGTGACCTGAGTTGAAACTATGAGGGACCTTTTTTTAGTTTTAAGTTCCATAACTTACTTTTTCAAGGCGAATGCCTGGGTTAGTATGGGAATATTTGATGACCCATACGGTTAAATTTGTTTGTTGAATATTGGGTTAAGACTAATATAAGTAATTTACTTTCTTTTTTGGTTGCTATAAAAGTTTATGCTTATATATTGTAGCTATAAAGCATACGAAACTATCCTTTTGTAAAAATGTGGACGTTTAGCTGTAGCGCACTGCGGGTTGCCGCTGAGGCCCGTTGAGGGGTCGTACGCTATTGTTTTGTAATCATAAATGTAATTGTTAGGACAAGGTTGCTATGGGAACAGCACCTCTGTATAGTTATGGGCATAACCCTATTCCTCCTTTTTTTATATTTATGTATTTTTCTTTTAACTATCTATTGTTACCTGTATGCATATATTCATATATAAATATATATTTATTGTTAATCTTTTCTTAAATAAATATTTATTTATTACACTCACTATCTTTAATTTACGATGACAGGTTTAAAGTATTTTGGTTATAACACATAAAAAATTCTCGTACCTTCCTCTTTGAGTAATAACGTATAATAACGGGTGATGATTTAAAAAGGGTTCATGACGGCAAATTATTGAATAGGTCCAAGTGGAGGCCTATCAATGAATATGTGGTCCTGACGCTCTTCTGCAATTTAATCATTTGTTTTTTTGTTTCTTGCCCTCTTTATCTTATTGTACATGTGCCCCTGCCCTTATCCATTAGAGGAGAAGGGGGGTGGTACAAAATTTATCAATGAAAGATATTAAATTATTCCTAGCCTTCAGTTTGGATCTATAACCCACCGAGCCACTATTCACTTGGCAATAAAAATAGTAAAGGACGTGCCTAAAGCCATCAAATAAAACACTACCTAATAACTATATTATTAAACGTCAAGAAAATATTCTACTAAGCTTGGCACTTTTGGCTACTATTACATACTATTAAAATTTAACTACCCCAAATAATTCATTTTCCTGATAGGCCAGCTTTCTCAGATGGGAGACGTTCCTGGTTGTTATTAAAGGCAAGTGATCGCAGAATAACACAGTAAAAGCAAGGGTAATACAGGGTTCGTGTTAGAACCACATTTACACGAAATATTATATAGAGCAGATATCACCACCAACCATCACGTTCAAGTTATATGTTTGCAGACAAAACCATGATTTATGTAGCAAACAAAAATAGCAACTATGTATCTCTTGCAATGCAAAGGTACCTCCTATAGGACTGGCTATTCATCTGAAGAATCAAAGTAAAGCATAACAAAAGCAGCATTAGTTCTAGCCAGAGGTAGGAAGCGACTCCCCGCCCCACTCACCTTATTTAACACCAAGATCCCACTCGGAGAGGAATTCAGGTACCTACCTTGGAATAAAATAAACAGGAAATTCACAAGGAGGGGTCACATTGATAAAACCAATAGCAAAGGTAGGAAGACTTATTAAAATATACTCATTGTTCAAAAGTAGATATATATATATATATTCCCAATAAAATATTGCCGTACAGACAAGTGATCCAGCACATAATCATGTACAACTGTGTATTATGGAGTTATGCCTCCAAAACGGACAGCCACTCACTGGAACAAACAGATGCACCTGAGTAGCAGACCTTCACACATTGACCAATTGCTACAAACTACCGGGCAGATGCAAGACATTGACATCCAACAGGATTCCAACCTTATCAGGACAAATGAATCCAGCACGGGTAAAGCCAGTAGATTCCCAACAACACTTGGAGGTGAGCTTGTGACTGGCAGCTGCCATCCAAAGTAGCTTGCCTTGCTCAGGGCAAGTGACGATTCAGCCCTTTCTTGGGCCACAGTGGCATACGATATGGCTTCCTCGGAATTCAGTTCCAGCACTGGTAGTATGAGTCGGGCAAGGAGTGACTTGTCAGGGTTTTGGTCAAGGGTCTTATGACCAACACCAAGCTGGAAGAAGTCCTAGGAGGGCTGGTGTAAATGGAATTCCTCATTAAAACAATCACACATATACTCTCATACCGGAAACGGGACTGGGATACAGGAGGCAGAATTTAACAACTTTTGTAATGTTTATGACTCCAGGGGAGCATACTGCAAGGCTGAATTCTCTTTCATTCCTGTACGGGATCTGCATTTTGGTGGAGAAGTACCTGTTGCTGAGAGGCACTATTCAGTGCAAGGACTGCGATTGGTTCAGCCATGTCTGGAAGTACTACCATGCTAGCCCGAGATGTGGGTTCTGTGGGGGTGACCACAAGAAGGGCGAGTCTCCGGAGAAAATGCGATTCCCCCGGAAATGCCTGTAATTTTCAGTGACTCACTTCTCATCATGGTGTGTTGGCTAGTCGCAGTTAATGTGGGCATACTCTAATTCTTCCTGAAGAGTTGCACGAAAGCAAATTATAGAATGTACCGACCAATTATTCACACCATCCTATTGACGGTACCTAATAACGGGATGTCACATGTCGTGAAGGTTCTGAAACAAGGAAAGGCATATTTATATTAGTAAGGGGGAAAAGTAAAGTGTAATACCAAATTAGGGATGCTAAAGATACGTGAGGAGACACTACTCTATGGGGAAGGACTGGGTGAGAGCCTCCCGCTGACTAATCTTTTACATCTCTTGCTTATCCAAACACGCCTTTGGATGTCAATGGCATCCAACAGGCACAATGACGTTGTTCCAAAGCCCCTTGATTAGAAGATTATTAGCACCAGGAATTATGTCTTAAAAGGACTGTGTCAGCTTGTGGAAGTGGTCCTTGATAGTGGGTGTCTTAAAATCTTGATACAAAGTCAAATTTAGAACGTATCAGGGTAAGTTAACAATTATCCTCAGACACCGGTTCTGGAATGCTTGCATCCTCCTCAGATACAAATCCACCAGTTGGGACCAAATAGGACACGCATAATCGATAATTGGCCTTAGCCAATTATTGTATAATATCAGTCCGTTCCTCGTGAACAATGTGCAACGCTTGTTCATCAGTGAACCTAGGCACCTCAATCTTTGCCTCACCTTGGTAAATCGTTCGGTAAATTGTTGTCAATTTGGTGTCCATTGTAAGTCTTAGTTAAATATCTCTGTTCACCCGTCTGCTCTATTCTCTGAACAGCTGTAGAAGAGATAAACTGTAGTACTTTCTCTTTCATATAAAGAGCACTGTTCTGCTCTTCTACACGTCGATTCTCGTCTTCAAGTGGTTCAGCCACATCTCCAACTGTGTCAGGCTAGTCTGGAGTATCCTCCACACCAGCTGTTCTCATCACGACTCCACTGCTAAAAACGTGTCTTCAACATACAATACCAACCAAGTGTATGGGGATTTAGGAATGTCATTCCCATATAGACTGAAAAGGAAATGTCCCACGATCTAAACCTGTGGTATTCCAGCCCTGATACTTCTGACTTATGATGTGGCATTCCCAAAGGTTGTGGATAAGGTACATTAGGAAAAATAAGATTGAAAAACTTAACTGGGTTTAAGGATGGGTTTGTAAAATGAGTTTGAAGAGGAGTTATTCATGGTAGACAGTGCCATGTCAAGGAATTCAGCACTGGTCAGCATTTTTATCTTGAAGTTCCTTGTGAGCTGCTAAATCAGGTGGACAAGCTGGTGGGATATCATATATCCGGCCAAGAAACTGAACTGCTTATCAACCAGCATGGTCCCCTTTTGAACATGCCTTATCAATCTGGCCAGTAACATTCCTTCAAACACCCTGGCCAGACAGTAGAGCAAGCTAATCGGTTGGTAATACGAATCTAGTTCTGGGTATTTACCCAGTTTGTGGGAGCATAAGACACAAGCATGCTCCCAGAGCTCAGAGAAGTGACTCATGACCAGGACGGCGTTGAATATCTTTTAAGAGAAGTTAATAGCCTCCTGGAGCAAGTTTATGAGGTCCGTGATTTCTGATGCCATCCGGTCAAGAGGCATTGTTTAATCTTAAAGCGTTTGATGCCTACGACATTTCTTTTGCGTTTGTGGATTCGGGTTTGTATAAAGGTATGTAAGAGTCCTCAGATCTCATCCACGTGCACCATATGCACTGCTATCCCCCAATCCCACTCAGAAATAACTAGCAAAGAGAAAATAAAAGAGTTGTTTATTCGCAAACATAGCAATTAAAATAGATGAGTTGAGTAAAACAGTTTAATAGTGAAGGGTAATACCAATGCTAACTGTGATGCTCAATGGCCTTCAAAATTGTACCTTTACAGCGAGGTCCTAATTTGACAACTATGATAAGAGTAGAAAGCAAAATTCAACATAGCCAATTCAGAAGCTGACTCAATTTCGAGATAGGTCAGAGTTCTACACTACCTTGATCACTGCTCATCAGCTAACTCATGAATAATATTTACAAATAATAATTAAATCTCACCCATAAATGGTAACAAAAAACTCTATATATATGATTGATAAATTGACTGTAATAGAATATGTACATCTATTCCTCATAATGAGCTATTTTCATATATTATGGTAAAAGAGATAAATCCAAAAAATTATTTACTCTAGGTAGAATATAGATATAATATAAGTAAGATATAAAGATTAATAGTAGATAAAAATTAATGCGCTGACGAGTGGTTCCTAATTTCCCTAAACAAGACATGATTTGACTTCATAAATCTTTTATCGGCCTCTTAAATCTGTATAGAACTAATACATATAACAAACTACTACCCTCTGAAAGTCTAATCTAGACGTCACCATCCTGTGGCGGACACACAATTTAACTTGCTGTTAAAATACGTTTAACAACGCTAGCCCCTAGTGGCCTTAAGTTAAACTATATTAGAATTAAGTTTTCAAAGACAAATATTTAACTGTAAATGGTACTTCTTTCCATTTGAGGGTGGCAAAACTCATGGATAAATAAAAATAGCGCTCTTGGGGGGGCTCAAGGCTAACTTAACGTAACATTAGAATAGAATAACTTTAATAAATTAAAATACCATAAAAATATCTTGCCGCCCCTTGAACCTCTCCAAAACTTAAGAGTAGATAAACTTAAAATAAAGACAACCATTTTAGATAATTACTCAAGAATAACAAGATGATAAAACTCTAGATTACACCTAAATATGAATTTAGTAAATGACGCCATTTATTAGCAAGTGACGGAGACTGTCAGTAGCAAAATGGTTTAATGATAATCTGTGAAGCGGATAAGTAGAATATTAGTGTTAAAATCGGGGACCAAGAATCCCTCAGGAAACGCATATTTACAACATTGAAAAACAGTTTTATTCTAACCGTGCAAAAATCTCAATTTTAACACGACACCTATGGTAAAAAATAATAGGTTCAACATTTAAAGATTCCTAAATTGATTAATTTTGAAAAGATATTATTATTAATGCCGAAAGGAAATTTAGAAACCATAGGCATCATTTAACTTTAACAGCGTCGCTCATATTATTAAGCCAGAAATGTAATGAGTAACTACGCTAGATAATTATACTCATATACAGTCCTCAAATCTAGATCACCTGTTCTCAAAGAGTGGAAAAAGGAGAGAGAAGAAGTTGGAGTCCACCGAGAACCAACTTTCAAGTTCCACGTCCATAGAAATGTCCAAAAACGGGGCTATCAATCACATCCAGTAGAACGTGCTTTTAGCTCTTCTCTTTCATGGGCGCGGCTTGTTTACAGAACGAACAACGTGTCTCAGCTCAGTCGTATGTTGGAGAGTGTTGAGTGTAGTTGTCGCGGGACGTGGTCTTGTAGAAACGAGTCAACAGGGGCTAGAAAGGCGAGTGATGTAACCCCAATTGTTTAATATTGTTGTAACAAGGTCACAGCACCATGTTTGACGGATCGTCAGTTGGTACAAATTGCGCCTATTAGTGTTCAGTGAGAGAAATAGCCCTCTCCTGGTTGGAGCTGCTCACCACGTTGCTTCCACGTTGGTGGCCCTTATACGGGAACCCGCATAAAGTTTCTCGTTATCTACCTCTGGGGCGGTTATGGATTAAGCGCAACAGGTATATTTGCCATTTGACGGGAAATGTTGTGGGCCTGGATTGTGGGCCATGGACAATATCGACAAGATGACCACTTGGCATGATTGTATGTACATACAACATGAGAAAACAGGGTGGTAGTGAATACACATAGACTAAAGTAAATTATCGGGGCTCTGGTTCCACGAGAGCTTGGTTTGACATCATGTGCTATGTTGTCCCATCTTTCTCCCATACCTGTACTGAGGTATTCCCATTGGTCCCTTAGACCTTGTTTAAGAATGTCTTACCTTTTATGGGCATCTTTTATATTATTCAGATAATGCCTTACCCTATATTTAGTCGGGTTTTAATTGATCAATACAAACTTTGTTCTAGGCCGATAAAGAGGCCATTCATCTGGTATTTATTGATTGTGTGTGCTTCACGATTCAGAATGTTAGACGGTGAGCTCTTTATGGCTAGTTATCCCATAACGCTTTTAGGTTAAGGGGGCATTGTACCTTTGACATGCATTTCTATTTATTGTTCGTTGGCGTTTATCCGCTTATAATTTAAGGGGGTGTTTTGCCTTTGTCATGCATTAATAATTGTTGTTAGCTAGTGCTTAGCACTTATTGGCTTAAGGGGGCGTTGTGTCTTTGTTATACATTTCTAATTATTGTTAATTAGTGCCTTATGCTAATGAGTTTAAGGAAGCGTTTTGCTATGTTTAATATTGATAGTGGTTAGTTGATTATAGCGCATAACGCTGTACATTGGTTTGAAAATATTAGGTCACAGTCTTTCTCTCTGATCAGTATATTTTTGGGACTTGGTTTTTGTCATTCCTTGTTCTGAGGAGCTATTAGCTGTATCCTTGATCTAGGATAAGCACTCTTTATATTATGTATTCGTGTAAATCAAAATTATTGTTAAAAATAAGGTTGTATTTCGTTCTGGGTACACCACAAGGACCTGTCCTGTATCAATCTCGTTTTCTCTGACACTGTTCTTGTACCATCTCGTGCACCGCATGCACTCTGCGGTCCCAGTTGACCATGCCTACCAGATTTCTTGAGGTTTGCAAGGCCTTCATCACAAGATTTTTATCCTGAGCATGCCTGAGGATAGAATTGAGAAAGGGAGCCTGCAGTATCCACTAAGGATTGTGCTTTGGCGTCAAAGCTTCAAGTGCTCCATTGATGGTGGACGTTATTAACTTTGCACTGTGATCGATTTTTGCAGTCATTCAAAAGGTAGAAGGGGTCCCAAGATCTTTAAAAACACTTTGGTAAACCTGTCCTATTTAACGCGCCTTACGTTTTGTTTTAAGGGTGTTGATGAAGGAAACTGCAAGTTCCAGGTTCACAAGAATGAGATTGCTATCTGAGTTCAGCTTTGCTAGAAACTTCAAAGCCAAACAACGTCTGATCACTTTGGTGACAACTAACTCTAGGACTTCTTCTGGAAAGCCACGATGATTATGCGGTAAGTGGGTGGGAGTAAGAGAGCTGGAAGCCACCAAGCCGCGTTGATCCATGGTGTTGCAAAGCAATCTGTCATTAGCATCCATATTGCTAGTGCTCCTTGAAGGGAACTTTGCGTTGAAGTCACCAACAAATTAAATAGGCCTAGAACCTCAAAGAAACATCCATGTCTGCTCCAGTAGCCAGTTTGAATCAACGGTGTGGAGGTATATAGGAGATAAAACGTACTGGGATCGTAGAGGTCATCAGTTGGATAGCCGATGCTTCCATGTGCTGGAGGGGAGGAAGTGAACTGGCATTATGGTCAAGGCTCATTCTCACCAAGTCGGTCATTCCACATCTGCCAACTCCCCCGCTTGGTCGTTCCAATATCAGACGAACTCTACCAACTCTTGGAGAAGCCGCCTGGACATTCCTCAAGAGATTCAATAACAAGTCTCATAGATCCAATTTAGGTATCTCTTTAAGCAACTCAATGCAAAGTATTAGCTTGGCTGCATCATCATTTGAGGTGGGTTTTGCGGGAAGAGTGGGAGAAAGAAGTAAAATGGGATTTCAGGGGTGAGGGGGTGTGGGAGTGAGAGTAATACTAAAGGGAGGGGGGAAAGATTGGGGGAGAAGAAAAGGAGTCTTGGGCAGATCCTTGACCAATGGCTTCTGTGTTGAAGCAGAAGTCACGTTCACTCTCCGTTCCATAACGTTACCCCAACGGCTTTATACCTTTGTTTTGGCAATTCATTCTTCCTGTGAGAGCCTTGGAGGCTCGTTCCAGCTCTGCCCCTTGAAGAGTATTGTAAGTAGGATGGCCCACCAAGACGAGGAGTGAGTTCCTGAGTGGCACATTCACTACATGGGAGATTGCCTCTCCTCCAGGCACCCACCCCTCTTGTAGTTACCCCCACAGAACCCACATCCCGGGTAGGCAGTGGCAGTCCTTCTTTACATGGCCGAACTGATAGCCGTTCTTGCACTGAACAGCGCCTATTTGAGCCAGTACTCCTCCACCAAAATGAAGATCCCATACAGGACTGTAATAGTGTATAGACTTGCAACGTGGTCCCCTGGAGTCAGAAAGATGTCAAAGTTCGTTAATTTTTGCCGCCAGTATTCCAGTACCATTTCCGGTATGACAGGATCCGGGGGATGATTTTCATGGGGAACTACATTTACACCAGCATTCCTTGGTCTTCATCAGGCCTGGTATTTGTTAGAAGTTCCTTGACCACAACCTTGACAAGATGCTTCCTGCCCAGGTCGTAGGATCAGTACTAGACCCCGAGACTAGGCAAATGCCTTTGAAGGTAGTGGAAAGCTCCCTCCAACCACAATGAAATTGCGCAATCTCCAGGATGCCTTACAACCTTTAGAGGCTCTTGAATCTCAGTTCCAAAATACCTTCGCAAATTTAGAATAGTCCACATCACACAGGATGATGGGAGGTATCACTCTTGGACTTGTAGGTAGGTCTAGAACCTCTTGGCTTAGGTTGGGGTGAGGGGTGGAAGTGGCATGCAATCTTACGCTTGGGTTTCCACCCCATCTCTTCTTGGCCTAAGGTGACCTGGCGGTCTAGAGGTAATGGGTCAGACTTCTGTGTTGGGGGTCCGGTGTTCAATTCTCGGTCCCAGTACTGATTTATCTGATTGCCAAGCCCTTCCTTCACCTCTGACAAGATGTCTGTGGAATATCAGGCCTCCATCGTGGTTCAGATCCCACGTTAATCTGTGGGTCCTCCATTTCATTTCACAATCACCCTACTATTACACACTAGAGTAAGTGCGTATAACCCGAACGGGTAATAAAACGTGGTGCTAATAATAATAATAATAATAATAATAATCTTCTTGGCCTAACTTAGGATCATTCCGAACTTTCTACCACTAGAGGTACCACCAAAATGGTTGGGGTTGCTCCCCGGTGGCCTTTTAGTGTTACCGGCTAACCCTCTACTGCCAGGTCTTACGAATTGAAACCCATTGGACTTACTATTCAAACCCTATCTCGACTAGTCACACATAAACGAGAGGTCTGATCCTGAAGACAGTTCCTCTACGTCTGCCGAATCGCACGAGCTGTCAACACGCTGAGAGCGTATGATTCAGTCTTCCGATTCTGACGAGAAGTCATCCGTTTGCTCCTTTCCTTACGACATCCCTTTGAAAGGGGTACCTTTGTTGACGAGGTTACTTTGTACCATTATAGTAATGTACACACCACTTCTAAATACTGCGGTCCTTACCAGCCCAGGACTACCATGCCTACCCTGGTCCGGGCTTCTTTTAGCACCGTTAGGTTCCTACATATCTTACTGGTGGGAGATTTCACCTACCTTCCCAGTTTCGGCACTTGAAAGGCTTGAAGGTGTCTCCATTACTCTTTTTCTGACAGTGGAACACTCATCTCTTGGAGTTGGAATGGTTCCACTGGATTGGTCCACATCGGCATCACTGCAAACGCTTTGTAGGGATTGGCACAACTCTATGGGCCGAGGACTAAGGAAGCAATACCGTATTCCCCGGTTGCCCTATAAAGGGCCGAATCATCATTCACCCTGAGAAGGGCAACTGATCTTTGGCTGTGGACAACAGTGGCACACTCACCTCTGGGATTTGGAGGGGCCCCAGTTGTTTGACCCGTGCTACACTTATCAGCCCCATGAAGGGCCGAATCCTTCTGTTGGTGGCCAGTAGATCGCATCTCCCCGATAGTTGGGGAGACTTTGCCATTAGCTTTTTGTTCCTATGAAGATCTGATTTTCTGAAGCGCTGCCAAATACACTCACCTTCCTGGTAGTTGGGGAGATCATGCTGGAATGTTGAGTGGACTCCGAGGTGACCGCAATCACTGAAGTCTCGTCCTGAATGCTTGTGAAAGTATTGGGAACCCACCTAACGCCAAGCACGAGCTCCTTCCTGACTGGAGGTTCTTTGGGAAACCACGAGTGCGTGGAAACTCTTGACTCCACCGGTCATGACGGGCTGTCCAGTTTTCTTGATTTCGGTGGTTACTCCGCCAACTGCCAACTTATTCCTTTGTATTGAGCCTGGCCCCATCCTGGACCAGACTTTCTTCCCCTCATTTGGTGGTCTTGACCCAACCCCAACGTTGACTCCTTTATCTTTTTCACGGTGGACTTCATCGTAGCTCGTATAATCAAATAGCTCAGAATGCTCTAACTAGCTATAAAAAGGAGAAAGGATTACACCTTTCAATCTCATACAGCAGTCTAGACTATGCTACTTGTATTTATAGGATTGGTTTCACCCCAACAGAGATATATCAATGGGGACTTATTGTTATCCCTCAAAATAACCGTCTTTTCGTATTACTAAATTTGATAGATCTAGCAGTATTAACTTAGGGTAGGATAGGTAAATTTTATTCAAATAGATCTTTTGGGAGGATATACTGCTGATAAGTTTAAATTTAGTTTGTTTTTCCTTAACAGGGCTGACTGTCCACGGATCTGGCTGTTCTGTGCCCTCCTGAAAAGCTTAGATTTCCCCAAGTTATATATTTAGGATATACATTTTTGTCTTGTTGCCTTTAACTAGGTTATGAAAGGTTGTTAGGCTTCTCTCATTATCATGGTGTTTAGGACAGGCGTTAATTATGACAATTAATTTTAGTAGTTTCTATGAAGCTAATATTCTTATGGCATTTTTCTCTTAGCTATATCATTAATATTTAAATGCACATAGCATCTTCTGTATTCCTTATGAATATTAAAACCTACATATTATTTTGTTTATAGATAATATGGAATCCACCAATAGTTTTTTGAAACTACTTCCTTGAGTCTCGTCGTGTCTTTCCTTGGGCAAGTTTAACTGTGATAACTTTTGTCACCACTTAATAAGTATTTATCTTTGTTGAATAAAATTTGAATTGATTAAATTAGCTGCGCTTTTCCTCTTACCTTTTTTTTTTGTATGTTTCTTGGTATAGAGTGAGACGAACGCTGTCAGGTAACAACGTTTACTTTTTACCTTACTGATTAAGATCATTATATCCTCTTAATTACAATCAATTTTACCCAACCAATATACACTAATTAAACACCGCCTGTGAATGCTGGAACAGAAGTCCTCTAGGCAAACACTCTCTCTCTCTTTGTCCAAATTCTCGTCGCAAGAAATGTGATTCTCGCTAAAATCTTTTAGTTAAGTCGACACACAATTGCCCAAGATATTTGTATGCTGCTCCATCAAACACAAGTGCAGTTGCCCAGTGCCCAGTGATTGCAGACATTTTAATGTGGGCCATGGTTGTCAGTGTGGACTAGTGATCAGAAGGGCCACCTCCTAGAATATTAATGCTAGGCACGGCGCTGCCCACAGACCAGTTGGTCCAACAGAGTGATCTAGATCAGGGGAGAAGGTTCTCAGATTAATTTAGAGAGGAAAGTCTTCTTGTGGCGTTCACACCGTTACAACAAGGTTTACTTAACTGATAATATTTTACAAACTGTTAGTTTAGCACAGATGGTAGCTCATTGATATTTAAAATGTATTCCTTAGAATAGGTTTTGGCAAAAATGTTGGCTGAAGGGCTGTTTAAATATAATGATAGGCCACTAAAAATACAATTTTTTGGAAGACGTAATTTATTATAATATTAAAATGTATATACTAACTGGTGGAATGTGATGCTATTTTATCCATCATGTTTATGCAACAATATTTATTATGAGTTTAAGTAAATATTTCCATTTCCAGGTAGAGGATCCTAATATTTGTATATTATGTAAATAATATCCTTTACCTGGAAATGGAAGTATCTACTTAAACTCGTAAGATATGTGAAACAAAATAATAAAAACTGTTGCAGAAACATAATGGATAAAAGAACACCACATTCCACCAGTGAGCATAC
Source organism: Timema douglasi (assembly GCA_901482245.1). Taxonomy (NCBI): domain Eukaryota; kingdom Metazoa; phylum Arthropoda; class Insecta; order Phasmatodea; family Timematidae; genus Timema; species Timema douglasi. Next base: position 3,761 of record CABEEJ010006131.1, on the reverse strand, counting down.
AAATTAAATAGTATACACTCTTACAGAAACATTGAGAAAAGATATTAGTCCTTCAAGGAGCATACATCTCCAGAGCTTCATATATAACATATATTTGCTTATAGCTCAAAATCTATTGGTTTTATAAAAATATATTTCAACTAAAATATTTTTATCTTTAATAGTGCTACAAATTTAATACAATAAGGTAATTCGTATCTCGAATAGTTGCGGTGAAATGACCAAAATTTGATTATTTAACCGTTGTAAAGTAACCTGCAAGTCATGTTCATGATAACTTGAGAACTGCCATATTGTTTATAATGATAAACAGTAACTAGATACAAAATTTAATAAAAATCATTATAGAGAATTTTGAGGAAATCGATTATCTCTCTTTTTGCCCTTCAGAAAATTACTTTTAAATTTATAGTTATATCACTAATCCCAAAAACCCTTCGGGGGGATCTTATGAAAATGTTAAATACTAAGTTTTAGATCAACCGGTAAAATAGTTTCAGTTCTAAACCAAGGTAAAGACAGACAACAGACCAACATACTGACAGACGGACAGATGGCATTTTGAAAACAACTTTTTTTGGTTTCAGGGGGTCATGAAATGTCGACATTTATCAAATCTCGAGTTCAACTTTATGGACGATAAAAATACTTTCTCTCAGAGCTGTCAAAAGAAAGTAAAATTATATAAACAACATAAAAAAGAACGATAATGCATACATTTAAGTAAGTGATTTTCAAATAAAACAGAACTAATGAGATGAAAGCAATTATTTTAATACATTCAATCATTTCTCTAAGATAAGGTGTACATTTATTATTTGAGATTCTTAAAACTGCTCATCGGTTGTTTAATATAAATGGTATATATTTACATAAAAACATGTTTTTAAAATTATTTTATATTTAGCACTATTTTTAGGTAAGATTGGAAATTGAACTATTGAAGATTATTTTAGTAAGATTATAACATGAAACATTTGATGTTTCAAAGATTGAACTTGAATACTAAAACAAACTTTATAAAAGCGTGCAAGTTCGTCTGTACCAGATAAATCTTTCGTTTAAGATGAACAACGTGTTTAGTCGTTTCTATTTGACGGTTCCTTCCCCCACCAAACCGACTCATATCTCTCCCGAAGTGTGTCGGCCACAGGAAGTGTTGACAAGATATTTCTTCTCCCTGTTGCTCACTATTACTACACACACCGCGACAACTGAAATCATAAATTACAACCAAACACTCGCCTTTTTTGCTCCATCTTCTTCACCACATGGACATTTTTTAATGTTCTTTTAGACTGGTTTTTACACCAACAAGGGTGTAATGACAAACAAAAAACCACGTAAAAAATCGGGGTAGAGTTAAACCAAGACAACATGTTGTGTTTTTTATGCCAGGATCTCGTAAAAAAAGTGCTTGTTGTTCTGGACCTAGTTATATCAGTTATCTTAGAACACACTTCAGTGGCCGCACGGTCTAAGGCGCTAATCTTACAGTGAACTAAACTGCTGATGACGGGGATGTTGAGGTTTGAATCTCTATTAAGGGTGTTTTTCCTAAATGGTTTTCCACTCTCCCTTCACGCAAATGCAGGTACACTTCCTCTAAATATAACCTTATTAATCCCTAAAGCCAATAGCGTAGTTAGTATATAAGCGTGTAACCCGAAAGGTTGTTATGACGCATTGCTAGGACAAAAACAAGATCCTAGATTACACTGCGCCAAGGGATGAAAACTACACCCTGATGTTTAATATCAACCAATGACATCGATTGAAAGTTAATAAAACTTGGCCTTGTAGAAATATTATGTTTTATTTGATTATTAATTATAAGATTAATATACAAATATATCAAAAGCTTTCAATAACAATTCTTTATCAATAACTGTATAGCTTAATTTTCTTTACTTTAGTAATTAAAAGGGCAAAAATATATAAATACAATTTGTGATACTATTTTTCCACCATTGTGGTAGCACAAGCTTCCAGTTTTCAAATAACGGTCTTGGTGACCTGGCGGTCTAGGGGTATGTTGTCAGACTTCTATGCTGGCGGTCGGGGTTCAATCCTCGGTCCCGGCACAGATTTATCTGATTACCAAACCCTTCCTTCACCTCTGACAAGACATCTTGTGAATGTGGGGAATGCCAGGCTTCCACCGTGGTTCGGATTCCACGTTAAACTGTAGGTCCTCAATTTCATCTCACAATCACCCTACCATTACACATTAGCGTTAGTGCGTATAACCCGAACGGGTAGTAAGACGTGATGCTAGTAATAATAATAATAATAAACGGTCTCCCTATTTTTCAAATAACGGTCTTCCTATGAAGATCAGACTGTAGAAGTCCGATAACTTAGCTTATTCGGTAACGTGCCTGCCTACCCAAATAAAGGTTCACCGACACGTCTAACATAGCAACACCAAAGGTATTACCACAATAATGGAATAAAGGTATTACTATACTATTGTTCAAAAAGGGAGATAAACAGTGTAATAACTATATAGCTATCTCACTACTAACAACAACGTAATTTTAATGAGATTGAACTCATAGGTAGAGGAAATAATAGGGTATCATCTGTATGGATTTCGATGAAATAGATTAAAATGGATCAGATTTTTACTATTTGACAAATATCAGACAAAAAGTGGGAATACAACATGGCGGTACATCATTAAATATATAAAGTTAATAAAGGTCTACGATTCCGTTAGCAGATATAAAATATATGAAATTTTAGTAAGAGTAAGTTCAAGATACCCAAAAACTTGCCCCGTTAATTGAGTAGTGTTTGACTGATACGCGTGGCAGGTTGCGGGCTGGATGTCACCTATCAGGTACTTTCTAAACACATGGATTGAAACAAGGAGTTGCACTAATGAGAGAGAGTAGGGAAGGGTTGACACTAAACGGTAAAATGCACCTACTAAGGTGAGCATATGATTGAGCTTTGTTGGACAATAGTAAGGATGGTATGGCAAGAGATGCAGACATTTTATTAACAGGAAGGTGAGGAAATAGGTTAAGAAGTGAACGCTGGAAAGACTAAGTACATGATTATACATATAGCACAGATTGTGTATGAACATTTAGAGATTACTGCAAATAACATATGATTTAACATGGTTAATCTGTTTGAATATTTAGGAAAAAATTAACAACTAATAACGATATTAGATTGGAAATTAAGAAGAATATAATCGGGAAATGCTTGTTACTATTCAGTCAGTAAGTTGTTGAGATCTCGCCTAATTTCAAGGAATGTAAAACTTAGAATATACAGAACAATAATTTTACCGGTTGTTCTCTATTGGTGTGATACCTTAAATGAAAAAAAAAGGTAGGGGGGGTTCGTAAACAAGGTGTTTAGGAAGATATTTGGTCCAAAAAAGGGTGAGGATACTGAGGAGGGGAAGAGGTTACATAATGTTGAGTTACATAACCTGTACTAATAATAAGGCATTGTTAGGATAGTCAAGTCTCGTAGATTTGTGTGGTCTGAACATGCAGTGCTAGAACCTTGGTCAGGTGAATGAGTGACAAACTCAATGTAAGAGACAATTGGGACGACCTAGACGCAGATGGGAGGATAGCATTATAATGGGCCTGACAGAGATGGGGTGTAGTGAGGTGGACTGGATAGAGCTAGCTCAAGATAGATATAGGATGTAATGAGGTAGACTGGTTAGAACTAGCTCAAGATAGGAATAGGGTGTAATGAGGTCGACTGGTTAGAACTAGCTCAAGACAGGG
>CABEEJ010006130.1:0-42887 GCA_901482245.1 Timema douglasi | reverse complement strand
ACATTTCACAGATGTTTATTCCCTGCCGATCCCTAGAAAGTTACTAAGTTGAACGTTCACCACGAATTTGTAAACTTGACGGTGGTTATTGTTATTGATATTAGTAAACGATATTCCATGCCTACTCCCTAGAACATACCAACTAGTTTTTCGATAAATGCTTTCTACATCAGACACATAGATTTCGTGTTAACCTGATCAGTGCATAGATCAGGCAGTTTTGTAATCAAGCTAGACTGGTGGTATGTATTACGACTTTTAGGTTATGTTGTTTGTATTTACGTTTACATTTGTACATATTAAAATATATACTATCAGTATATTAAGTTTTATTTTACTTATGCACCTATAAACAATTTTAGATTGAGACATGGCCAACAAGGGTCTCGTAGCTATTCCCACATTGTACCAAAGACTTGTTAGTATCTTCCCTCAGAAATTTGAGTTTTGTTTTGCTTATGGATCGGGGGCTATTAAACAAGCTGGATCAAATGATCTTAATACTAACATGATAGACATAATATTTACTGTTGAAACCCCCGATGAATGGCACAGGGAGAATATTCAAATCAATCCAAAACACTATTCCTGGTTACGGTGGCTCGGCCACAATGCCGTTGCGAATTACCAAGAACATTGGGGTGCGAAGGTTTATTTTAACACCCTTGTTCCCATAGAAAAAGAGAATGCTGTTATCAAGTATGGCATTATCTCCCATACGGCTCTTGTAGCAGATCTTTTAGATTGGAGTGAACTTTATTTGGCAGGAAGACTTCATAAGCCAGTTGAAATAATCAAACAAACAACTGACTCTGAACTTCGCTCTGCCCTTCAGCAAAACCTTCATAGCGCTGTACATGCTGCTCTATTAATGTTACCAGAAACTTTCACGGAGGAGGAATTCTACAAGACCATCACTGCCCTGTCATATTCTGGAGATTTCCGGATGATATTTGGTGAAGATAAAAATAAGATCCAAAACATTGTCACTCCTCAAATTAGAGCGTTTCATGATCTATATGCACCAGTTATTACATCATTAAGTGATTATATAGATATAATTCATTCAGATGATGGTAAGCAAGACTGCTGTCAAGATCTGAGTCCAACAGCTCGGCATCACCACTTAAACCAGCTTCCCAAAGCTCCTCAAAGGGCCATGGTTAGATTCTGGAACAAGGGTAGCAGTAAACTTCGACAGGACACTGAAGACACCCTACGTGCTATGGCATATGATCCAAACTGTGGACAAATCCTTTCTAGATGTATTAGAGATATTGTTTGGGAGTCGAGTTTAGGACAAAGTGTTAAAGGAATTCTCACTGCTGGTTTAGTAAAAAGTTTTCGCTATAGTGGGAAGAAAATTTATAAAATGTTCAAATCAATGTGAAGGAATTTTTATATCGAAAAACATTATAGGCCTAGGTCACAGACAAGTAAGAAATGGACTCTCAAACTTACAGGGGTTTTGCTGCGCTCCTTTTGCCAGCTTGAGTCCTTCAACACTGGGCTTCGCTAGTGTGTCTGCTGGGTAATGATAGGACTAACCGCAGCGATCCTAATGTTGAAGGACTTAAGATGCCCAAAGGGGTGCAACAATTTTAACCTGGAGGTTGTGTGTATGGTTGTATTATTTGCCTGTGGCCTAGGTTAAATACCTGGATTAAAAAATTTGAGTGATTTTTAAAACTTATTAAATAGTCATAAAGGTTCATATTTTATTATTAAAACCATCCAAACTCTTTCTTGTATCTGAGTGAAATTGCTTGGATTTGACAATATGGCAAGAATTATAATCTGTATGCTAAGCACCCATAATGGTTTTCAACCTTTTGCAGGATTTGATCCCAATTTTTGTCTCTTAAGACCATTACGACCCCCTGATAATCTATCAAATCCATATATCCTGGTGTTTAAATTATTATTTTCATTGAATCTTACTATCTTCCCAGGCTATCTACATTTAATTACACTTGTAAGGTAGGTAGAGTAAATGTACCTAGAGTCACTGCTTTTTACCTGGATGACAGTTGAAAAATCAAATGTTTAGGTTTTGGGTTGCCAACACTTGTAAAAAATTATATATATTTTTTATAAATGATAAGTTTTTTAAATTACATGTTATATTTTAAATTTAAAATGCAGTAGGCCTCACTAACTTAAATTTTCTCATATTATTTCATTATTTTTAATACTTTTTTTTTATCCTATCCAAAACAATATTTTAAATATAATTAAAAGTATTCATACTTTTTTTTGGAATGTTAATGATAATGTGTACTATAGTGCATACAGTACATTAATACTTTTTGATAAAGGCATTGTATTTACTTGTAAAAGAGAAAATACTTGTTCTTTTTTTATATAGTTAGGCCTTATAAAATATATTTATCAACTATGTGGGTGCATCATTGTAAAGAACTTGTTTGTGTCATGGTCAATCACGTGCTTTAAGTTCGTTGGTCACCATTTTGAAGCTATAGTTGTTAGAACTTTTGTGAAGTGCTGTGAATAATATTTTTTTAAGTGGAATAAAACAATAAGCTTTGTGCCCAACCTCAAATAATATAAATAATATTGGCCTAAATTACTGTGGTTAGCTCTTATCACAATCATACATTCCATCTGTTTTCATTACAGTCATCCAAAGTGACAGATGTCAGCTGTTGGCGTAGGGTTACATTATGGACTATTTATAGTAGCTTTTTGAGCTGTCATCCAAGTAAACTTGGGCGTTGAATGTACTTTCTTTCCCTTTATTTGCATCAAGGGAGAAGGGAGAAATCATTTAGGAAAATCACCTTTAACACCCATGACCTCATCACCGTAAAACCAAACAAGCGTGACATTAAGCCCATATGCTCATATTGGCTTATATATTGATTATAAATATGAATTCGACCAAGTTTGAATTTGGCAGCTTCCAATAGTCATTATAATCACTTTAAAAAGTAAACACAGAGCTCTAACCTCAGTAAACATTGGAACCCCACACAAATCGTGCTGTGACGCCCAAGTTGTAAACCACTGATTTAAGGCATCACTCTCACATTAGACGACTGTCAATGATGATATCAGGCTTGAATCCAGTTTGAGTGTTTTAATGGTGGTTTTTCCTAAATAGTTGTACACTCTCCCTCCATGTAAACGCAGGTAGACTTCCTATAAATGCAATCCTACTGCTCCCTAACACACTAGCAGAATTAGTATAAGCCTTTAGGTGTACAACCCGAGTGGTTAGTAACATGCGGCGTCAAAAAGGTAGAAGTTAGCTTATGTAAAGTAGAAGCTTAAAGCTTATTGTAGGCCTATAAGTAAAGCTTTGGAAAATGTTAGTTTGACCACCTTGACATTAATTTTATAAATAATAAAAAAAAGAAAAATGAAGTATCTTTAGTCACAGCGCTTTAGTTTAAAGACTACATTGAGTAAATTAAATAGTTTAGATTTTATTTAGAATAAGGCATAATTAACTATAAAATAAATAATTTAGGATATATTTTGGAACAGAAATTTTTAATTCAGTATAAAAAGTACAGCACCCCAGTAGGCATATTGTACCTTAAAATGTGCATTTTTCAGGAGACTCTGAGATAGGTAGGCATACTCTCTTTCAGAGTGAGTGATGGCTGAGTTTGTTGGACCAGTTCTACCACCACATTTAAAGAAAAAGCTGCTTCAATTCTCGGATACAAAAGCTGAGGCTGGATCCACCATTGAGGAAACAGTCAATGTTAAACGGATAATGCACACAAGTATTGGACCACTCATTCCTCCAAGATTCAACTCCAGGCCTCACCAGGACATCAACAAAGACACTAGTGGTGATGCGGACATAACTATTGGTCCTGTATTACCTCAACATCTCAGTAAAAAAACTTTATCCTCTACCTTGAAGGAATATCCAGATCTTGAAACGACAGAAAATACACAGTCATCAGCTCAAACTGATGATTGGAAAAACCCGAAAATATCTGTTTCTTGTCTCAAACTACCTGCACAACCGACAACGGAATCTAGACTACTTCCCAACTCAAGAGGTGATATTGGTGATCATCTTGAAACATCAGGTATTGGACCAGAGCTGCCAACTAATTTTCAATCCTCAAGTAAAGATTCAGACAGTACTGGAGCTAGTGATGACGACATGTATGGCCCGGCTCTACCACCAAGGCTTGGAGAGCTAGGGGGTAAAGCCATACTGGGTCCAACTCTGCCCCCAGGGTTCAAACCCAGTACCACAGTCACAGATTCTGAGGACAGTGATGCAGAGGTAGTGGGGCCTCTTCCTCCATCAGAAGCAGGCTTAGCTGATGGCAGCTACATCCAGCAAGAGCTGGAAAGACGTGCGCAGAAGATGAAACGAAAGCTTGCAGGAGAGGTAAACTATTATTGATAAAACTTTGTGTTTAGGAAGTGAATATTAAATTTCGCAAATAAAAAAACCAAACAAAATATTAGGCCTAGGTCACTTTATGTTATACATTTTTAAGAAGTCCTAAATCTCATGTGATCTAAGGTGAAATTAATTTAAGCACACATTTTATTTACAGGATGACAACAATGGTGCATTGAAGCGTGAGTCATGGATGCTGGAGCTGCCACCAGACAGAGCCACAGAGTTCGGTCTGGGGCCACGCCAATTTCGCAAAAAAGAAAAATTAGATCCAGGAGATAAGTCTGTATGGACTGACACTCCAGCAGACAGACTCAACAAGAAACACTCTCAGGTATCAATTGTATTGCACAGTTGCTTTTATCCCCCATGATCATTTGTGAATCCTTTTCCCTCTGAAGGTACTAAAATAGGCCTAGCTATATTCATTTAGCATACCCTGCTTTGTTAAAATAAAATAATTGAAGAAAAGACATAGTAAGACCACTATTTATCAATCCTTAAAATTCCTCTAAAATTCTACCTTCCACAATAATTCCCTACTTCAATAGCGTAACTAATGTGTGTACAGTACACACAAGTTCTTAGATGTGTTCAAAAAAAATTGTGTGAACTTTCACATATTATGTTGTCAAAATATAACAAACACTTAATACTGTTGGCAACATGTAGTTGATTCTTAACCAATATTACAATACATATACCGATATGATTTTGCACAGTGCATAAAGCATTGTTCATCTTCTCAATACGTTGTTTAATGTTTCCATTTGTTCTAGAAAGAGCACAAGAATGCTGAAAGTGAAATGCATCAGTTGACCATGATGGTTCGTGACGAGGAAATGGAACAACTGTCACGTAAACACCCGAGCAATAAAAACCGGCAAGAGTCATTGCTGGAAGCCCACCAAAGGGAGTTAAATAAAAAAAAGGTGTGACCAGCTAAGTAATTAGTTAGAACTTGTCTCTTTGACCCAAGAGGTTCAATTCTGATTGTCTGCACTGTGTTATTTTTTATACTCTATACAAATGAATACTTTTTTCTTTAGCACCAAGTCTTACTACTCGTTCAAGCTATATGCATATGTATTAATTAAACTAATGTGCTAGGGATGAGGAAGGTTGAATTTAGAGGAAGTTTACCCGCATATGTGTGGAAGGAGAGTGGAAAACCATGTAGAAAAAAAACTAGTACAACTGGGATCAAATCTCGATCTCCCCGTCTTCATCAATCTTGTCTATTGCGAGATTTGCACCTTAGACCATGCAGCAACTAAAGCGAGTTAGGTGAATACTGGTGTAGTTCTTTGAATTTCAGATTTTTCACTCTCATCGCCTATGTTAAAACATATTAATCTACTGATAGGCAGTACTGACATGAGCATACAAGTGAGAAAAATACTATTGTACCAAGAGATCAGCTAATTTTCTTCTAAAAATGTCAGACTAGTGGCTGGGGTTTGTGATTAATCTCTCAGATGATACTTTTGTCACAAAATATGCCATGCCAGTTGACCATAGTGTGCCGCAGGTCTTTACTTACTAAGTAAGCCCTAATTGCCTTTGGATGTTGGCTTTTTCTAACCAGCCTCTCTTCCAAATAATTAATACGTCAAGGTCCCAACTGTAATTTATAGCATACCAAATAATTCAGTACTTTTGGCCATATCAATAGCATTAAAGTTTTTTTTCCTTGAAAAATATATTTTTAATCAAACAACATTAAATAAAGCAAATATTAGATTACACTAAAGAAGAGGTGTGCGACATTGGAAATTTTCAGATTTGATTCAAATATTTTTAAACTTTCAACTTTGATTTGAATAAAATTATTCCAACTTAAACAATTTGAAACTTTGCTAGTACAAATAATGAAAGTTAATATACACATTTATGTTCAATTTCTGTAATTTGGTGCTGTTAAGAAATAACTCATTATCCCATGATGAAAATCTAAAATAATCAAATTTATATGTCATGATAACATATTTACAATATAACATTTTATAAATGATTTGTAGTGTAATTATGTGAAAAAATAATAATTTCAACATAAAAACACTTTGAATGTCTTCAGAAATTCTTCATCAAATTTGACTTTACTTTGAATTGAAAAAGTGGACCTCCTTTCCCGCCGCACAAAAATCATTGAAAATTATTTAAAATAAAGGGAAATAAAAGATCACTAGTATTGATAATTTTGTAGAACAAATAAGAGTTCTTTTAATTTGGTTTTATGTCATGGTACAATCTGACATTTAACATGTATTCAAGTTTTATCAACACAATACTGATCATGAAGGTGCCATCTTGTATTTGATGCAGAACTTAGGGCTGATTGTTTTGAAATTTTTAAATATTTGCCAGTACCACACTCTTATTAAAGATTGCTTCTATAATATAAAACAGTAAAAACACATTTTATTCAAAAACACAACACCAAATGTCAGCATATTGCGGTTTGTTTTGAATGGCTTGCTCAAGTTTCTTCACAATTTACAGTAGACATCTGAAGTGATCGTCGTACCCCGTTGCATAAATTCAACCAGCAAAACTCCCTAGGCATCCTAAAAAAATGTAGCCATAACCTTCCTCAATGACAAAGTTTGGCGGACTTTCTTCGGCTTGCATGGAGAATTGGTATAGCCCCAAGCCATTGACTGTTTTGTTTTGGCGTTTATGTACGCCACCCAAGTTTCGTTACCAGTCACAATTCTTTTAAAAAAAACCTTCTCCTTTTGCATCGTAGTGTGAAAGGAAGTCTAAGGCAGAGCCTATTCGTTTGGTTTTGGGGACCTCTGTAAGCAATTTTGGTACCCACCTAGCACAGAACATTTGGTAGCCTAATTTATTGATGACAACCTCGTACAAAACCTCACGAGAAATTTTTGGGAATTGTTCAGAAAGTTCAGAGATGGTAAATCTTTGATTTTCATGAACTTTTTCATCAATTTTCTTGACAAGATCATTACTTACAACCGAAGATTTACCACTCCTCTCTTAATCATGAATGTTTGTTCTACCACTTTTAAAAAATCGGACCCATTGCCGCACACCACCTTCACTCATAACGTTTGGATTATATACAGTGCACAATTGACGATGAATGTCTACAGCTGAAATTTTTGCGCCGAAAGAAATCTTATTACACCACACATTTTGTAGGATTTTTCATTGCAGCGTTCATGTTTTGAGGTTATACCAAGCAAATGCGTGAAAGAACAAGATTCATACTGTCACAGCTGGACACTTACTGAATCAGAGAATATGCAGATGTGACAATGGCAGTGCTCCGTGCTCAACTACTCGCGCCACGCTAAAACGGTTACTTTCCGAACCGTCCTCATACAAGTCATATTTTAACTAAAAACAATTTTTCTAATAACTTTAATATATATTTGTTTTTCCATTCACATAATTGAGGGGTTAGGGGCAACAACATGTTAACCTTAATTTTATGAAAAAATGTATTAGTACGCACTTCTGGAAATTTCCCTCTACTTTATATTCATTACTGTTTACAACCTGTGGCTTCGGTAGTTTTTTTACTCGGGCTATATATTTTCCATTGCCGAGTGGCTGGGCCTGCCGTAGCTTCATATACCTTATAATCCAACTTAAGACTAGGACAGGCACAATATCCAGTGCCTGGCCATTAATTTATTATTGTGAAAGGGTAAACCCACATTTCAATAATAATAAAGTGTTTCAGCCTTGCTGGGAATCAAGCCTGGGACCCTTAGCTCAGTAGACAGACAAGCTACTGACTGAGCTAAGTTGTTGGATTGTAAGCTTAACTCTTTAACTAAAAGTTGTTTTTATTTTCATTCAAGACCTAGAGGATAGTTAATATCAATGATTTATTATTATTATTATTATTACTATTATTATTATTATTATTAGCTAGATTTCAAGATTTCATAGTAGTTTAAGTTTCTACACCCAAACTTTATTTTAAGCCAACATCAAGGACACAATCTTTTTTGTTGTTTGTTGAGAAGAACTCTTAGAAAAAATTATGCTCTTATCCCTAATGTAATTTAATTCTATAATCAGAAATAGTGGATTGATTGAATAATCATTAATCAATGCCATTAAGAGTTAATTTAATCTTTCACCACAACAAAATAACTAACTAAATACTAAAATAACTAAATCTATTAAGGATATCATGTTTTTGCCTTGGCCCCCTCAAATATGTTTTAAAATGATATATTTACTAAAGGCAAGCTTGACTCGACACTCGAGAGCTGCATGAAAAGCTCACTCAAGATTGACTCGAATGTAAAAACTGATTCTCGCAGACCTCTATAAATTTCATTAGCATTAATTTAATATATTATTTGAATTACACTGTGATGAACTGTATTAAATGTTTCTCTTTTCCTCATAGAAACAAGATGAGGCTGGAAAACCCAAGGAGAGGAGGCCGTTTGACCGAGATGTTGACCTGCAGGCCAACAGGTTTGATGAAGCACAGAAGAAGGCAATATTTAAGAAGGCACAGTTGTTAAATGACAGGTTCTCAAGGGGAGAGACAAAGTTCCTTTGAAATCAACAGAAAGGTTCAGTTCATTCCTTATATCTTAAAACTCAGTAAAATTTGAGATATTTTTAAATTACAGTAGAGTGTTAATAATCTCGAAATATTGGGAGCAGATATAGTTAAGCTTTACAATTTGTTAGAATTAATGAACACTATCTACCGTGTTAAAAAAATACTCTTGGGCATTTGTGCATTATATACAGGTTGTCTACAAGTCATGACACAAGATTTTGGTCGTGAATATGATTGAAAAGCCATTAAATTAACTTTCAGGTCATGCATTTTTGTCGGCCAAATTGATAATACATATAAGAATAATATTTTTTATACTTTGCTCAAAATTAACTTAAATATACAACTATTCTGAAAGTAGTGTGTTAGACCATGCCACAGCTCTGTTAACATTTACTTCTGTGATACTGTGAACAAAGGTTGAAAAAGAGAGGGAAGGGGTGAAGACTTAAAGTTGTCAACTCACCAACTTCAGCGTACTATGAGATACAATATTAACGTAACTATGATACATTATATTTACTTTAATAAAGAACAGCTTAGATAATTTATTGATGTTTGGATATTTGATGCTTTATTGTATTATGAATTTTTTCTTTTAATGAACAAAATTTAAATTTCCTTGGATATATATATATTTATTATGTACGAATATTAAGTTAATATAATACATGGCAAAACTAAAATAATAAATGAGGGACTATCCCCACTAAAATGCATTAACAATAGTTTCGGCTCTTTGTTTCATTAAAATAATAAAGCCTTACACAGCTTTCTTTGTAATACTACATTTAAGGATGGTTGGCTAAATAAACTATACTTTAATTGTTGGTGTTTATTTTTATATAAATGTTTTGTTACATTGATATAAGGTACAGTGTTTCACAATTTTATAAAACCTAAATCCATTTTATTCTATAAACAAAGGAAAATATTGCGCCAAATAGCTGAATTAAATAAACATAAAAAAAGGAGGATAGAAAGACAAGACACAAGAAAATTGTATGCCTAAAAATTCACATCCTTTTGTGCATCATGCTAATTTCCTTAACAAAACCAAGTTTCATGTTCTGCTTTTTAATTTTAATTTCATTACATTATTTTTAAAACTATACATTTTTTAAGATTCAAAACTTCAAATTTGGATTCAAGAAAAATCGGCCTCAATTCACATATAATTATAGAATAAGTGTGAAATGTGAGTTTCTTGAGCTATTATTCTCTCAAAACGAATTGATCAATTGGATAAAATAATGTTAATTTTGTCTCCCAAGGGGTTTATGTAATGGTATAGTAATGTAATACAAATGCTTACATTGAAAAATACACCAAATTTCTGGACCCAATAAAAATAAAAGAATAGGTTTTTAATCAATGCAAATTTATTAGAAAATATGCACAAAAGCATTGGTTTTGGGATATGTTTTGTTTATGTAGGGAGCTTTTGAACTTTGGCAGGCATGCTCTCAGGGTAAGCAAAACTTGTTTAAACTCAACCTGAAAATTGTTTTAATCACTCAACAAACCATTAATTGGTCAGGTTTCAGCAAAATTACTTTCCCTTCTAAAGAGTGTAGTTGGTCTAATGATGACCAAGTGGGAGAGATAAGATCACAGGTACAATCAACAAATTCTTTGCACCCTTTCAACACTTCACATGGCACCAATGCTTAAAACTTTTCAGGTATTTTCTCACTAGTATGTTAGTTTTAGTAAAGAACATTGTTAGTGGACACAAAGAGTGAACAAAGCTACTAGCTATTTATTATATCTCATCTTTCTTTAACAAACACACACTGTTAATAAAATAATCTATATTTTATTTTTTAAGTGGTTACACTTAATTTAGAAAGAATTAACTTAATTGATGTTGGATAATTTATTGAAAAGTCGTGAGGATTGTTCTGACTAAAGACACATTTTATTGATTCAATATGGAAATATTATTCTTTGCGAAAGAACTGCGTTAATTGACTTTAACATTTGAATGAGTTTGTAACTTCAAAGATATAGTTTGTTTTTGGGGCAAGATAAACTTTTTAAAGACAAAATAAACACTTATATAACACCTATTTATACACATGTATAAAATTCTATATCAAGAAATAAAAATAAAATTTAAGAGGGCTGGTTGATAGAACACAGAAGTGTTGCAGATGTTTAGAAATTCCACATTATTTAAGAAATGGTTTGATTATTTTTAAATAAGTTTCAACAAATTTGAGTTTAATTTTTTTTTATTCAAAGATGATTTATGCAAAAAATGTTATTTATGAAGTTAAAGAAAAGGGGTTTTAACTTATATCTAGCCTTCCTTTATCAACTAAAGTAATTTATTGAAAGGGTCACAATAGAAAATCTTAAGATAATGTGGGATTGTCTTATTTAGCTTTGGGTAAGTTATCACACATAGTTTTAAACCATATAAACTTTAAATTTAAACTTTTGCCTACATTTTGGTGAAAACAACATTAAATGATATCAAACCATTTCATAAATAATCCGGGTTTTCTAAACATCTAAACACTTCTCAATGCTCTAACATGCAGTCCTCTTAAGGAACAGAATGAAGAAAATCTCCACAAATATCTACAGAGAAACCAGACATTTTTAATGGATATTGTATCAATTACACAATAATCAAACAAAGACACTACCCCACTAATAACTCAACATTACTATATCGCTACCAACATGGTTATTATTCCTATGTCGTAAGACCATTACAACCACTAAGAATGTGTTTTAAACAGCTATGATTATACAAATTATTGTTGGTGTAGAAAGCTCTGCTCCAATGTTTTAGGTGCAAGGGAAGGGTTTTCCCTCATGACAGCATATAGGCTTCTTGCCCACCAGGCCTGTGTACACCCACTTGCCTGTGGCGCATGCCTTGGCAAACACGAAGGGCTAAAATGGCACAGTCACACACACGTTGAAAGTCTCATATTTTAAATTGTTATTTTACATTTAAACTTTTAACTTTGTGAATTGAGCCGCTAAAGCCAAATTGATTTATGTTGATGATTATAATGATTATTACTATTATTATTTGTCATCACATATTACTACTCATTTGGGCTATGCCCATATGTACTAATTATGCTAATATTTTAGGGATTAGCAAGGTTGAAAATTATAGGAAGTGTACCCTCATTTACATGGAGGGAGAATAAAACACCACCTTCAGTACACCCCAACTGAGATTCAAACCCCGATCTCACCATTGTTGGCAGTCAATTTAATTGCGAGAGTGACGCCTTAGACCAATTGACCAGCAAAGCTCTTTTTTTTATGTTGATCAAGGTTGGTGTGTGCCCTAGCATGTAGTGTTAAAAATTCCGATGAGATTGAAACAGACTAGCAAACCATAGTAACTGTCTAAAGCTCCAAAATTTTCAAAATAAACAAAATACTTGAAATTCAAATAGTTATTAGATATGGTTACACTTTAATCTTTAGCATTACATGACATTAAATACCATACCTTTTTAAAGTTAAATCATATGCAACATAATCATGATCTATGTTATGATGTGTCAGATAACATACACATTGTAACACTAGATTATCCTAGGAGAGCCTTCTTCATGTTACATCTTGTGCCTCCTGTTGGCTTGTATTACTATCTCCGAGTGCTACAATTTCTCCAATTAGCAAACCTTAGATAAGTGAGGAAGCGAGCTTATCTAATCTCCTTTTAATAATGTTACTGGAAATTTGAGAAAAAGTAAAAAAAAAATCCACAAAAGGCCTACTTGAGCTTCAATGTATATTGAGAAGTTTGTTGGTTGTCAACTGCTTTATATAGTGACATTGGTGTAATAATTGCCTATTTACATAAATAGAGTTTTGTAGGGGCAATGTTTGTTTCATTGCTCACAAATCTCTTAAGTGCTACTGGCCAGGTGAAAGGCTTGAATGTAAGTAAAGTGGAAACCATGGGAATAAAGTTTGTGAGGAGCATGTTAGCTGCCACGAGGAGAAACAGGATTAGGAATGAAGTTATCTGGCAAAGATAGAAGGTACAGGGAGTATATGAGGTAGTAGAGGAAGCAAAGCTGAGATGGTATGGGCATGTTATGAGGATGTAAAAGGAAGGAATACCAAAGAGAATGATGTAGATGAAGTATGTAGTAAAAAGACCGTAAGGGAGACCAAGAAAGATGAGAGGAACAATTAACAGCAAATGTGCAAGTTAGAGGAGAAGAATGGTGGAAGAAAAGAGGATGATAGAGGCATTTTACTAAACAGACCCAGACTGGAAACAATTAATGATGCTTATATTGAGAAAATGAGGAAGATAAGATTTTAGAGGAAGTGTACCCATATTTGTTTAGAAAGAAAGAGGGAAAAAAAATCCTACATTAGTACACCTGGCTTAGATTCAAACATATACCATCCCATTACTGGCAAACTAGTCAAGGCGAGACCAACACCTTTGTCCACCTAGATACAACCACAGTTGATTGATAATCATATTTAAGACTGTTTTATTATAAATAGTAAAATATAATAAGTTTTAAATAGTCACTTGCTTCAATGGCCACGTGGTCTAAGGCATCACTCTCACAATAGACTAGACTGTCAATGACAGGTAGATTGAGGTTCAAATCCTGGTTGGGTGTACTGTGTGTGGTTTTTCTTAAATGGTTTTCCACTCTCCCTTTACACAAATCTGGCTACACTTCCTATAAAGTCAATCTTCCTCATTCTTAACTCATTAGCGTAATTAGTACATAGTGTGTATAATTTGAACATGTAGTAAGACGCGGTGGTAAAAAAAAGTTAGTAATCTAACTTACTCTTTCTTACTATTTATATTTAAAACTTTCTTTACTAAAACAAATTTTTCATTGACATTAAAACTGTTTTAGTTAAGATGCATTTTCAAAACAAAGACAAAAATATCTATCATTAAAAGTTTTTCTATAATAAAAAAAGACCACTATAATATTTATGCGAAATAAACTTTGAAAACAAGTTTTTCGTTGTGCGCTCTAAGTCATCCCTGCTAAGATTTGAGTAATACTTTTCTTGTTTTTTAGCTTTCTGTAACTATAAAAAACTATTTTAGTTTTTGTATTTTATGGCTCATTTTTCAAGATGTTAAGGTTTGTTTAAGAATTAAGTTTATTAGCATTTGAAAATTGAAAATGATACCTGGACACAGGAATCAAACCCGGGACCTATGGATTAGTATGCCAATGCTCTAACCACGAATCGTCTCGTGCCCAGGGTCATTCTTCACTCATATTTTAAGGCAGAGTCTATGATGGACGTGCAGAAATCATCGGCTACAAATATGTGATTTTTATTAAAATCACGAGCTATCAGATAACGCAGCAACCCTCGACTCGGTAGTTGGCGTATTGCTGCCATTTGTACATTTATTATAATTGTAAGGGATTGCATATTTAAGAATCAAATAGCCATGTCCAGGTGTCATTTGTCAATATGATATATAGATAAAGTAATCCTCAGTAAAAGCATAAATAATAGCTTTGGTTATTTGATTCTTAGAATGCAATCCCTTACAATCATAATAATTGTACTAGTGGCAGCATTAAGCCAACTACCGAGTAGAGGGTGGCTGTGTTATCTGATAGCTCGTGATCTTAATAAAATCACACATTTGTAGCCGAAGATTTCTGCACATCCATCATAGACTCTGCTTTAAAATAGGAGTGAAGAATGACCCTGAGCACGAGAGGATCCTTGGATTGCTCAGTGGTCAGAGCATTGGTGTACTAAGTCAAAAGTCCCGGGCTCAATTCTCGTGTCCAGGTGTCATTTTTCATTTTTCGGAATATGATATCTAAATGGAGTAATCCTCACTAAAAGCATAAATAGTAGCTTTGGCTATTTGATTCTCTATTAGAGTCTCTATAACAAGTTCCAAATTAAAGAGAGAATCAATACAAAAACATAATGTGGCAACTAGGAAGTGGAACTGTAATTAAAATGAAATGATCCCCTAGTAAAACTATCAAAAACCCAAAACAATAGATTATTGCTGGGAGATAAGAGAGAACTGCACTGCCATTCATATCAAGGGAGAGTGGAAAACCAATGTTTGGGTCTCGGCACAGCTTCTATTGAGTGAATTTTGATATTTTGAGTCAAATTGGATCAAGTCCAACAAATTATTGTTAATAATGTTTAAGGATTTGAAGGTTCTATTCTTAAAAACGCTAAATGAAGGTAAATATTTCTCACATTCATAAAAATGAAGATTTCATATGAATGTTAGCAGGCAATTTCAAGTCATATTTTGACTTCAAAATGCACAATGAAACTAAGTTGAAGAATTTTTTAGTTTGATTAATGTGTGTGAGAGATTCACCCTCAATAGATAATTAAAATGAATAATTACTTTTTTTTCGTAATCTACCTGCATTTGGGTGGAAGGAGAGTAGGAAATAATTTTAAAAAAATTACCCTCAGTAGACCCAATCTGGAATCGAAACCTGATCTCCCCAGTTTAACCATCCAGCAGGCCAGTTTAACATAAGAGTGCCACTGAAGCAAGTCACAAAAAAAATTCACACTAACATAGGTATCAATAACTTTGTATATTAGAATATGAACTCACTTTAAGTCCTACAATATGTCCCTTGAGGGTCCCACACAAAATTATGGGGCCCTTGTCTTTGGCAGCTTGCACCTGGAATTACAGATATGTCATTTTAAAAACACAACTTTATACAACATTTTATTGTTAAAGAAATGTTTTTCACTGCCATTAATTTTATTTGAGGTATTTAATGTGCACTTTCTGAACAGACTGATTATATCAACACATGATTTAACAACTATCTTAAATCCAGCACAGACACAATATCCAGCCTAACTGGGTCGTTAATTTACCACCGGGAAAGGGTATATGATATATCTTTCGGCCATGCTGGGAATCAAACCCAATTGAATCTTAGTAGGCAGACACACTACCAACTGAGCTTAAATTTCAAACAACTGCCACTAAAAAGTTTTATTTTGGTTCATGACACTTTTTCAAGAGATATTAACTGATAATGGAATCAAAAATTTAGTTTACAGATTTTTAAAATAATGGAGTAACTTGGACATTAAAATTTGTCTTTAGCAAAGTGGAGCCAATGTACCATCAATCCAGACAAGTCATTCCTTCCATTTGTATTCATTGAGGCCTAATTCATGTATTATTATTTTAAAAAAAAAACCTTTACAACATATTAAGGCCAACAAATAGATTGAACAAAATATGTAATTCAATTTTCATAAAAATATATTTTTAGAAAAAACAAACTATTTTGTGGGTCAAATAATTGATAACCTTTTACTGGTTTTATTTGATGGATTGGCCTATTGATATTATCTAAGTTGTAGATCATGTGATTTGATAAGCTGAAATGTCTTGTGAATGTGAGGAATGCCAGGTCTCCACCGTGGTTCGGATTCCACGTTAAACTGTAGGTCCTTCATTTCATCTCACAATCACCCTACCATTACACATTAGCGTAAGTGCGTATAACCCAAACGGGTAGTAAGACGCGGTGCTAATAATAACAATAATAATAATAATAATAGATAGCTGAAATGTGATTTAGGTATAGTAGCTTTAATAGATGTCCAAATAAGGCCTTTTATTTGAAAATTGAACTCTAGTAAAAATTTACTATTATTGTAAACAGTAAATTATATGTTCCATTAATTGAAATAAAATTCCTTACTGCATCTCTTTTTAGGCCCTACTTATATTCACTAGCACGTGATACCCACCAAAGAGACACAAGTGCTGTTGCAGATTGCCTGTCCCTCAGTGCCACACGTTATGCTCAAGGGTATCTCCTTGGACAGGAGAGACTCGATACCAGTGATGTTCTGGTTTGCAAAGAGGGCACAGGAACATTGGCCTTCTTCCTTGGTCCTGGAACATGTGTTTGTAGTTAATTTGCTATACGACCTGTCTCATCATTTGTCGATTGTATTCAGATGTATATATAGCCAAACTATAGTGGAATTTTGATGAAAGGTCCTTTTAAGAAATATAAACATATTTTTGTGGTCAGCATAGTTAACATTTTACTAATTAATAAAGGCCTAGTGTTATTTTATAGGTATTGATTATATTAATCCAAAGTAACAACTAGTTATAACATAATTTGACATATGAATACAGATAGTTCTATTACACATGTTTTACTATGCTATTTGGATGTATTGAAATCAGCAAAATAGGGATAGTTTTATTGGATAACACAGTCCTGAGATGGCTACTATGTGACCTCCAAAAGCAGGTCACTGTGACTACCTGAATTTGTTGCATTGCTCTCTTACCACTACTTTCGTATGGATCATGTGCGCAAGTGTGGGGTTTCTTTGATTCCCCACACTAGTGCCTTGTTTCTCCATCACTAATGCTGTAATTTGTTTATATATATACTACCCCCTAACCTTTATTTTCCCGTTTAACCAATGTTTTATGTAGCACAATTTTTTGGTATCATGATATAATTCCATAACCCCATGACCGTGCTAAAGGAGAACATCTTGATCGGGAAAATGAATGTTTCTAGTTGACAGATAGCGCTCCTCCTATGAAAATTTGGGCCATAATTTATATAGATGAGTGGATTTATTTTAATTGGTTTACTTTAGGATAAATTATTCTAACTATTTAAAAAAAGTTGGATAGATGATTCTGATATAGAATACCAGGGTAAAGGGCTGCCAAAATTATATCTTTGTTCTGATAAAAGAGAGTTTTATCTTTACTCTAACAGGGGATGCCCGGGTTTTTATCTTGGCTCTGATAGGGAATGCCAGGGTTTTATCTTGGCTCTGATACGGAATAACAGGGTTTTTCCTACTTATTAATACCTTGATTTGACACTATTTGACTGTATGGAAGAAAATATTTGCAGTATTGTGTGAGAAGTGACAATGAACTACACATTATTAAACTTACCAGACAGGTGTTAAGAAGAGAAAGGAAATCATCAAGAGCCATGTCCCATACATCATGGTTACCTGAAACAGCAATAAAAAGTAGGTATTTTATAAGTGTCCTGTTTATAAGGCGTCACTCTCCCTAAAGTATAGACTGCCGACAGCAAGTAGATCAGGGTTTGAATCCCAGTCAGGTGTATTCAGTGTTTTTTTTACCTTAGTGGATTTACACACTACCTATGCGCAATTGTGGCTACACTACATCTGAATTCAACTTTCTTCATCCCCAACACATTAGCGTAATTAGTACACTTGTATAACTTGAACGGGCGGTAAGATGCAGTGCTCAAAGTAAATTAAAATAAGTTATTAGAAGTGCCAAAATATTATGACCTCAGTTTTACTACTTAATACAATTTATTTAACAAATAAGTAAATTTTAAAAACAGTTTTACTAGAATGTAAAGAACTTAAAAACTAGCTGAATTTAGAACTGTACTTTTAATTCGCACATCCAACCCAAGTGCTAAGAATGATAAAATTTGGGTAGTAAAACAAATATACACTAAATTATGTTAAAACAACTTTGTATCAAACTATGAGCGGTATACCCACCACAAATAGTTAACATCTGTGCATCTCAAAGGGGTTTGTGTTCAAATCTCATTTAGGGACTTGTGATGATCCATCACTCAGTATGATTCTTAACTAAAGATGATATCCCAGATACTAACAAATAAGAAATATTGTGCCTTTAGAGCATGTATCACAGCTTACTAACCAGGACTTGATTTACAAGATCACAATCGAACATATCAGAGTATGATTTTCAGCATTCTTCATTTGACAACAAATTGGGATCCATTTATTAGTTTCTATGTTTAAAATATTTACTTTACTTTTTGATACGGTTAAATAGTTTCACTGCTCTCAATTCCGCCGTTTTTTAAAGTTGAACACAGAAAACTTCACCCCTATGTGATGTTTGGTTTGAGCTGTATTACCTACCTAAGTTAAGAAGTTGTCTATAAGAACAATATTTTGTTTCAAATATTGTTCTGATGCACTTTGGATGCTGAATCCTGTTAAATATTGTTTTTATTGAGCCCTATTTATGTATATTAGGGATGTGTGAGAACCACTTTTTCAATTCAAGACAATATCGATACAAGAATACAAAAAAAAAATTGAGGACAAGATGGGGAATCTTCCTTTGAAAGAACATTAATGTAAATTATGTTTACTAAAGTAAATATAAAGTTTATAGAGTTCCTTTTGACATTTGGGCTGGCACGTGTTTTGGATTATCTTAAAATTTCATTCAAACCCTTAAGTTATTATTCTTACATATTTTAAATGCAATTAATAAAATGGTGATAGATGTAAAGTATACTATTTATAATTTAATTTTGTAATGTAACAGTTTATTATGTCAAAGTTTGATATTGAAAAACAATATTTATAACAAAAAAATTTCCTTATAAAGGCTGTTTTTGGAGAAAAAGTGCTGCATTCTTTTGGATATGTATGATATTATTAGAAATCGTAAATTATTCGTTGGGCTTGTAAATTTATTTGGGATTTTTNTTTTTTTTTTTTTCAAAATTTCCTGAATTTTCAAGATTCATTTTTAACTTTCGAGACAAGATCAAGATTTGATTTTCTCATCTTATTGAAATATTTCCAAGTCTTGTGCATCCCTAATATACATATAGTTATTGAATTCCTAAAAGTATAAAATAAATAATATAAAACAATGAAGAGCCGAACTTGCATTGGAAGAAACGCAAACTAAACACAAAGCTTGTTTAGTCTGTTTTTCCAGTGATGAGGTGGTCAGGGTTTTAGTCTTGGCCAGATGTACTATGGGTGGTTTTCCATAAATTGTCTTCCATTCTCCCTCCAATCAAATGCTGGTATATTTCCTCTAAATTCTACCTTCATCGTCCCTACCCTATGACCATAGACTGGATAAGTGTTAAGACGCAATGTAAAAAAATAGTTTGGAGTACTAAGATAATTATAAATTAATTTGAAATAATTACCTTTTTGTAGTAATATGGTCGAGCACCAGTTGTGGGGCTAGAAACTCGAAATCCTTATGAATGACTAAAATTGTGCCTTGGTGCAGATTTATATGCACTTTGTGTCCCTGCTTCTGGCATCCCTTCCTTCCTATACCCCCACTCTGCCTCCCTCTAGCTGTTTCTGTTGTACCCAACAACCAATGAAACTTGGTCTGAGCACCAATCACCAAACAAACCATTAGTCTCCTCTTGCAGCAGAACATTTTTGACATGTAGATACATGTGACTTTTGTAGCAATATGTTGGTTGAATATTCTTTTCACTTGATAGTGATAGTAACTTGAAGATGTTTTGTCTATTAAGGTCAAATAACTTCCAAATAGCTGCCTTAGTTTCATATCACACTAGATACTGCTCAATGTAAGAAATATTAATAGAACCAATCATGTTTATTTGTAGAAGAAAATTCACAGTTATTTTAATGTATTAATTGTCAGGGCTGCCAATAGGAATCAGATATCCTGGGGTAGTAGAATCTTCACACAAAATAATATACTTTATTTCTCTGCTTTATTAATGGTTATTAAGAATACATTTAATGTATGCACAATACATGAAAAAGAGATGTTAAAAATTCTCTTTCATTACTAAGCTACATTATTCTTGTCCTTAAAAAATCTAATATCCTTAAAAAGAGCCAAGTTTGGAAAGTGACTGTGGCAAGATTTTCTTCTGTTGTAAAAGAGATATGTTGATATTTTTTGGCGATTGAGGCCCCCAAGATGTAGGTACATAGAAAAACTAGTTAGTTCGTACCCTCTGGGTGGTCTTTCTAACTACAAATCCTACAAGTTTTCACTCACTAACTGAGTTTTAATTATTTTACATCAAGCAGATAACAAAGAATAATAAAAATAAGAGAGTTGGTTGCAGGCAAACTGATTTACAACAAACTAGTCTACATGGGAGAACAAATTGGTATACAGACAAGTGATCAACACGCAGGAGCAAATTGGACCAAGTGGCTGATATGACTAGGACTATGTGATAGACAGCCAACTGGTCGACAAAATGTAAACTTGACCCATTAGCATTGTTTTATCATTATAAACTAACTATCCCATGAACATAATTTTAAGGGTAGTTTACATAAGCAGATATTGCCAATTTTAATCATATCTTTGCAAGTATTTGAGACACGAAATAACTCATTATTGTAAGGTTGTGACAAAATTAAAATTAAAAAACCCTTTACTTGAAATATATTTTTATAAAATCAATAGGGCGGTTGTCCATAAATCATGTAAGGATCTTTTTCATTATTTTGACCCCCCCTTCCTCCTCAAATCTCCCTACTTAAGGGCTCATAAGATTTATCGTTCTCCCTCACCCCTTACCGATCTTACATAATTTTCTTATGATTTGGTAAATTATATTATTTTAGACAAAAGGATTGGTGATGTGAAATTATAGAATACTTATCGCAGTAAAATTAGGTGAAACACATTATAAATAAATGACATTTTATAGTTATGTATAGCTATGTACGTCTATAAGCTACACTTCAGCGCCATCTCTCATCGCTATGTGCAACCTTTTTTGACCACCCATCTGTAAAAGTGTTGTTTTTTATATTTTGTCTCACCATAAACATTGATAAAATCCTTAGTTAAGATGGATTCTACCCACCCCCCATGAAAAAGGAAGAAATTACTGATCACCCCCACCCAAAAAATCCTTACGTAATTCTTGAATGGTCCCTAGCTTCCGATCTATTTGAATTTTTTTTTAAATTTAGGTCTTGGAAAAAGGGAGTTTATTATGCTTTTTGTTGAAAGTATCTAAAATCTGTAAAATATGAATAATGAACAATGTGTTTCTTTTATTTATGCCTCCTGATGGAATGTATTTTTTTTCCATCATGTTTGTGAAAAAATGTATTATCTGGTTTGACAAATCTTACGAGTTTTAAGTAAATGTTTCCATTTTTAGACAAAGAAGAGAGAAAGTCTGTGTTATACACCATATAATTTATTTTTTGAGGCTAGTTATTAGCCTTAATAATATGAACTCAAGTTAATATTATACAACTTATAAAAAGTTTGTAGTTTTGTCTTTATTAAAACATTATTTCTCACCTAGTGAATACCAAATCTGATATAATAGAAGAATTATCTATTGAAAACATTTATTTACAGTTAATTTTGGCCAAATAGTCCATTTCAACTGCTATTTAAAAATAATATAGCTAAATACTAGAAGTATAAAGCACAGATATGAGGATTTATTATGTCTTCTCTCTTATATTAAACTAAATATTGATTTAATAATATTAACACGATTGTGGATATATGAAGATGAGACATTATTGCTTAAAATTCCAAACGACAAGGCCAATTTTGTCTGTAGAGACAATAAATGATGTGGGGGAGTTTGTGGTTTTGTTAGAAGAGCTTAATGGTTTCAAACATGGACATTTGAAATTGTTAGTAAAGGTTCCTTTTTGGCTTTAGACCAGAGATAGGACCGAATTTTATGAAATTCATCAACCTGTAAGAGATGAAGTTCAAAAGTTTTCAAAATTCATCGATAGTGCATTTTTTTTTTTAACTAGAGACTTGAAATTTAAAATGAATGTTTCTTTATAGAAATGGATGAGAAATTTTTAGGATTTTTTGAATGTAATCACCTAACGGGGGGGAAAGGAGCAGTAAATTCTATGTTATCCAATTAAGATGAAATTTGATATATGGGGTTTATCAGGTCGCAGAATTCTAGTATGAAATTAATTTATGTACGGCATCTACACGATGGGTCCCGAGGCTCGTTGGTAAAAAGTATGTTCAAGACGATCAAAACTAATATAAATAAATACTTTCCATTGTGATAGAAGATTGAAATTTTGCAGACAACCAATGGGACCCCTCCAAATAATTATAAAAGTATGAATATTTTTGTTTAATAATTGGGACCTTGGGACACAGGGAAGGGGATATAAACAGAATAAAAACCTTTTATGTGTGCTAGCAAACTTAAATTTGACAGTAGTTTAGGAGGACAACTCCAAATAAGTCTTAAAAATGAAAATTTCTAAATGATAGTTAGAAAAATGAGCTTAAGTATTTACAAAACTGATAGAAACGACTAACTCCCAGTGTGGTAGAAAATTGAAATGTATAGGTAAAGTAAAGGGACATGTAAAGTTACTATGAGTCTGTATATTTTTAATTTTAAATGGGACCCCGAGAAATAGGGCAGGGGGCGGGGTAATGTGTTATAAACATAAAAACAACTTTTGACTGTGATAGAATATTTAAATTTAGCAAGTAGGTAGAATGAAATTTCAAAATAACCAAATAAATCCTAATATTTGAAATTTATCAGTGGGAGTTGAAGAAATAATAAGGGAAGGGTGCGTGCTCAACATTTACAAAAACTAATACATTCAACTACGTCTCTGTGTTTTAGAGAGCTTATATTCATAGGTATAAGGAAGGGCCACACTATATAAACAAAAAAATGTGAAAATTTTAAATTCAAACTATGGGAAATGGTGGAGTGGGAACTACAGCTAGAAATAGCTTTTGAGATGAGGTTAGAAATTAAAATTTGAAAGACAGGTAGAAATAAAACTCCTGATATCCAAATTGTTATTTAAAATTACTCAAAGAGGGTTGGAAAAGTGGGTTGAGTGGTTAAACGCTTACAAAACTATTAGAAATAACCTATTCTCAGTGTGGTATAAAACTAAAATTCTGCTTATAGGCAAAGATACCATTCCAAATAATTATAAAAGTCCAAAATTTTTACAGTTTATAATAGAAGTCCAGAAAAAAAGGGGGCATTTTGTAAAAAAATTAAGTATGGTAGATAATCTAAATTTTGCATTTTTGTAGAGGTACCATATAACCAAATAAGTCTTAAATTTTATATTTTGAAGTGGGAGTTATAGAAATGGGGAGAGGGAGGCTAAGATTTTCAAAACAAGTGGATAAACTACTTTTATGTCTGGTATAAAACTGGAATTCATCAAGTAGAGATAAGAAATACCCAAATTAACTATAAAGTCTATTTTAAATTTCAAAATTAGAATACAGGAAATAGAGAAGGAGAGGGTGGGGGAAGGGATAGGGGTGTACAAGTAGGAGGAATTAAATTTGAATTTGTCAGGAATATAGAGGGATAACTTCAAATAACCACAAACACATTTTAAATATTAGTTATTTCAAAGGAGACTGGTGATGTAGGAGGTCTCAAATTTTTTAAACTAAAAGACTAAACTACTTATAAAAGTGTTAGATGATTGACATAAGTCAGGTGGGTTTAAAGACCAACTCAAACAGTATCAAGGCCTGAATTATTGAATTTCGAAATGAAAGCTCGGAAAATATTTACTAAGCTATCTAAATGCAGCTTTTGTAGATATGAAAGCTTGAAATGTCACCATGCAATTTAATAACAAAACAGGATTGAGTCGCTAGACAGGGATACATTGTTCACATTAATTCATTTAAAAAGTTTCTCATATAATGCTGCTATGCTCATGATAAATATTCAACAACTGTTGATATCACCAAGGGAAAGAAACTAAACTATATATAGTTCTACTATTTATTTTGGAAAAAAAACTACAAATCATTGGCATTTTCTCACATTTCCTACACTCTTAAACAAATGGAATTTCAAAATTGAAGCCCAGGAAATGGTAGCGCTTAAAATGTATATAACCAAATAGAACATTCTTTACCATGTGGTTAGGTTGACATTTGGTAGCCACCTAAAATATCATAAGATAACCAAATAAGTCTTAAAATCTCAAATTGGGACCTTGGAAGCTAAGGAGGGTGAGGGTATAGAGGGGTTAGTAAATGAGAGTAAAATGCCATATTTCCAAAGAAAATATACTTTTATGCATGAAAGAAAATTTAAATTTGTCAATTTGATAAAAGAACCATCCCACATAACCATAAATTTAGAAAGTTTGGAATTTGAAAATTTACTGCTGGCAAATGGGAGGGGCCTCTAAAATTTCATAAGCTATAAAAACTCGATGTGTTCCAAATGTGGGTACACTTTATAATAATTAAACCTCCCTCATCTCTAACACAATAGCGTAATAGTACAAAAGAATATAGTTTGAACGAATATTAAGGCACAGTGCTAAGAAAAATTACAAAATAGAAAATCTTATTAATGTTGACCGCAAAAAAAAATCTACTTTCTAAAAGGGTCTTTTTATAAAAATTGGCCTGTAATAATACATTTGGAACACTACATTTGTAAAGGTGGAGGAAAAAAGTTTTAAGTATTAAAAGTAAATCAACACACACATTAAAGCCTATCTTAAAGTGTATACATTAGATTTACAAATACATAGCTATTATCGCATATCCAAGAGCGACATAATAATTAAAATAAACCAATTCAGGTGACATTAACTTAGATAATAATGATGCTTCATATTATTATGTTTCTGTAAAAAAGTCTATTATTTAATTTACGCTCGTTGGTGAAATGTGATGCTCTTTTTCAAACATGTTTCTATGATCGTGCTTAGGTAAAGTCTACATTGTTAATGGAGTGCGACGGCCGCCCTGTGATTGCGCTCGTTTGTGCACTCAGATTGTAGATTAGGTAATATTTTATTTCAAAGATTGTTTATTTATTGCCATAATTGGTTTGTGATTGCCATGGTTAGCTTAGGATTGTACATGAAGGAACTTTCAAAATTATGACAGCTGGATGTTCACCAATAAAGCAAGAATGCTATGGCTACTATGGCTAAATATGTCAAAGCTTGATCTAGTACATTACAAATTCAAATTTACCAGAATATTATAAAATATATCAATGTCCAAATTTGTTTGACACACATTTTAATCAAATTTCAATTAAATATTATTTCTGTATTGATTTTTTGATGATAGTGATCATAATTTTAGTTTCAAACCTATCCAAACTACATAATCAGAACTTTTTTTCTTTACTTTAGTTGATAATTTTTATACCAAACACTTAATAACTATAGCTGTGATTAAAACAATATTTCGGTATAGTTATGAGTATTCTTTTCATATACTTTGCACTGTCAACAATTTTACTCACTTTACTAAACTCTATTTTATTGTGATATAACATTAATTTTAAGAAAATCTGCAATTATTAATTGTATAAAAATATTGTTCTATTATGGTAAAATAATCTTATAGTGGAAGAGTTTTCAGTGTAATTTTATTTAAATACTTATTTCTATTCCCCTTTACTAAAATTAAGAGATATTTAATTTGCCCTACAAACAAGAGAAGGTGTTGGACAAGTGTAATTGGACAAAATAATATGAGCTTTTTGTTATATAATCCTAAAGCGTGCTAGAGAGATTAACTTCATTTTCAGATTTTACCTCGTTATAAACTGATAAACTGATTTAAAACCAATTTGTTTACTTTCATTGCACATTAGTATAAAATAATAATACTAATTCTTGGTACAGCGTCTTACTACCTGTTCGGGTTATACACTTAAGTACTAATTACGCTAATGGGCTATGATTTGAGAAGGTTGGATATAGAGGATGTGAACCCGCATTTGCTTGGAGAGTGGAAAACCATTTAGGGAACCCAGTTCAACCAAGCGAGATTTGAACCTCGGTCTCCCCGTCCTCGACAGTTTAGCTCAACACTCAACTAGTGTGTTAGCTAACTATGCCATCGAGGTGGGTATTAGTATAAAATAATGTTTAATATAATCATTCCAGGGTTTAAAATAAGGGGGTATTGCCAAATACCAAATATATACTTAGGAAACGCTTTTCATTGTATTTTCTAAGCATTTAACTTTTTTTTTTAGTTTATTAAATAGCATATCACTTGTATATTTTGTTTGTATTAATTAGAAAACAAAATGTAAAAATAAATGCAACCTTTACAACATAAGTATTTAATTTCAATTACTGATATATTTTGTGTGCCGTGTCTTACTTCTCATTACAGCTATCCGCAGATTTACTCCAATGGATAAGGAATGAGGAAGGTAAAATGTTTGGGAAATGTGCCCATATTTGCGTTGAAGGAGAATTATAAGCATATTAGGAAAAACACTCAGTACACCCGATCAGGATTCGAAAACTGATATCCCAGTTATTTGCAGTCCAGCTTAATAAAGAAGTGAATCCGCAGAAGCGGGTCACAAAATATTTAATAATTCATTTACAAGTGCATTTCCAAGACCTCGTTTATGTTTAAACACTGGAATCACTGGCATTGTAATTCTGTTCAGCGTAGGGATTGTTTTCTGAAAGGCCTTTTCCCCTACCAGAAATAGATTATATAGTAGGATATTGGCAGGAAAAGACATTTCAGAGAGTAATTCCTACCGTGAATGGAGTATATATTTGGGTCCAACACACTCAATTATTTGAAAAGTTTGATAGGAAAATGAAAGGGGGGTGAGGCGGGGTAAGGGATTACTGCTACCTGGACTATTGTATTTGTAGAGATGGCAGCTCTTATCTTGTCTTTCTCACAGAACATTTTGCAAGCAAGTTGTTTTAAAGAGTTCTCACTTGGAAGTGCTATTATCACTGTATATGTCAAGTTCTACATGACCCGAGGGGCACAGCAAATTTCCCGTAAGGCTCTGTATCTGTTATTTCATTGTCTGTGGCCATGCAGTGACAATTCATTTCTAACAGTGAAGTTCCTTAGCGGAAATAAAGAGGTAGTGCTATGACAACACTTGTGGGCAAAGATCTGGCAATCCCAGCATACTTTTCCACTCCACCTGCAAATTCCTAGAGAGTCTGATGTTGCTCTGTATATTTACCATACAGTGTCTACGTTACGAGCCTTGGGCTTGGAATACAGTAATGTCTAAGTTAGAGACTTGCTATAATTCCACAAGTTCCATTAGTCTAACTTGATTCAATGTTTGGCATGACGCCGTAAACGTCATGTACATCTGTTTAATTTTTGGATGGCTACAACCAGGTTGTCTGTATTGGATTACATACATCAGTTGAGTTGATGGAATTCTTTATTTTGTGTTGGTTAAGTAGTTACGCTTCACGTACTGTATTAGTTTGGGTGCGCACCCCAGGGAACTGCTATAGAGTCATATTGGTGTTCGCGAAAATAATACCCTTTTTCTTTTTCCGGTTTTTGGGTTTCTATTGTGCTAGTGTTACTCTTAGTTTAATTCCAACTAGGTTTGTGTGTACTATTGAATGCGTTGGCAGTCCCGTAAGGGAAAGAGACCAGCCATAGTACTATTTTGTTGACACCTGCTTATTAACCATCATCCACTATAATCAAGGAATTTTTCTATTGTTTATCATTATACTAAATGTTTTAAAGAGTTCAATTTACAACCCAAACTGGCTTAACTGATATAAAGATATATATATATATATATATATATATATATCTTGTTCTATATTTTGATATTAACTACTTGATTATTTTCTTCTTCAGAACAATTCATCCAGTAGTCCGGGATCCTATTCAGCCCTAGTAGCTACAGCATAATATTCAAATTCACAAAGTCTAACTATCTGCATCAAGCTTCAAAGTATAACCTGTAATATCACTGTAAAACCTCAATTATGTTATTTCTGTTTTATTGTAATAAATCTATTTGTTGTTAAACATAATTCTTTTATATGAAATGGATCACCTGTAGGACAACAGTGTTTCATGATGTCCACTTTATTGTCACAGTTTTGTCCACAACAGTTTTTACAAATTATGGAGCACTTGAGACCGGCCTTTCTACAACTGCAGGCCTTAGTGCATCCTTTCCTGCACTGACAGGAAATGTAGGTCAGGATTGACTGAGGAGCTGGATCTGTGGTGGTTTTAATAGGAACAAGTCCTTTACTGTCCTTCCTCCATCCCCAATCCAGAGGGTTTTTCAGTTTGCCCATCCATGTCTTAACTTGGTGATAGGTGCGGAAGACATGGTGCATAGCTGCATCCTGTGTCGGTGGCAGATTTGAAAGATTTAGCTTGCTGCCAGTAGCAGATTTGGAGAATAGCTGATAGCGCAAAGCTTCTAATGTTGTTGCCCCATCACCACAATACAGAGCAAGAAGTATAAGCTCTCCTGCTTCAGAAATGGTTGAAACACTGGCGTTAGGATCGCTAAAGATCCTTGCAAGTTCATGCAATGCTGGTTTGTTCTGAAACAAGTTGCAGAATTTGGTTTTTCCAAATCCAAACAGGGACGACGTGGTGTCGCGCCCACTCAAAGCGTGAAGAAGAAGTAGATTTTAAGATGATGAGTAGTTGTAGGATGATGTGGAAAATAAATTGTCAGGAGCACCACCTCTTCCAGGTTTTCGGAAGTAAATAGGGAGATCTTGAGCCAAAGTTGTCAAGAGAACTAGCAAATAAATGTCCTCCCCGATTATCTCCACAGCATTATACTCTGTAGCGAGGGATATAGCAGATGTTACAATAAGCACATCAGCATCTTCCACTGCCTGCTTCACAGTTACATTGTCTTGAATGAGCGTTTCCTTTAGTAGTGAAATAAAGCGAAGTTTGTTATTTTCGTTCTCTAGGAATTTTTCCTGTTGCACTTGAGCGATTGTTGACCCATCAAAAATGACATCACTTGAAGCATTCACATGACACCTTCTGTACCTTTCAGCACTCTTAGTACCTCTCAACTCAGGAACAAGATGATAACCATCAAAAATGACCACAACGTTGGCTCCATAATGATCACGAATAAATTTAACGTACCTTTTACAAATTTCATGGAAACTGTCAGTTCTATTCTATAAAACCTTGTGGAGAAGGAACCCACCATCTACCACTACTATTCGATTGGGTGGAAGTTTGGTTGTGTTTGGTAATGATGAAAATGCTGAATACAGAGATGATTTTGTACCCTTACGCATCCCGTCTTCTGAAAAAAAAAGGGACATTGGGGAGCCAGTTCATATTTGAAAAACTCTTCCAAATTTTTCGGCGTATGCTTGGCAATGCAAATTCTCTGAAAAAGTGTCAGAGGGTCAATTGTCACTTTATTATCCCCTACTTTCAAAAAGTTGATCTCAGATGCTAATGTCACCACCTTGTTGCTCCTTTTAAATTTCAAAGATCCAAAATTGCCACCAACGATACTGGAAACTGCTGCTATCCCAAACTCTTGTGATAAGTGGCAATTCACTTTTTCGCTGCCTACGACACCAGAACTTATTGATATAACCACATCAATCACTGGAAAAGGAGAATGTGTCGACAGCCAATTTTTCATCTTGCCCACATCTCTGTCGTCTCTTTCCATGCGGGTTCGCATCATATCAATGTGTTGTTCAGATGTAACTGAACTTGTGTCTGTATATTTTTCTACTTCTTCACAAATGTTCTGAAGGCCTACCATACCCAATGTCCATCTCATAAGTACGCTTTCAGACATTCCTCGTCCATGAGTGATTCCACCAATACTTTTCATATTCTTCATCATAGTTTGCCCAATGGTCATGTCTGACCATATACCTGACCAAAACTTTTCTGATTTCCTAATGGTAAAATAGCCTTTTGTTGTGAGTCGGATATACTCTTTAGGGTCCATCCTTTCCTGCAAGTAGCACACATATCTTGGAGATAAAGGTGAGTGGATTTAGCGTAAAATAAATGCCCGGCTGCGTGAAAGAATGGAATCATTTGCTTCACAGTCTGAATGTAGACTGACCAATTACCCATCCTTTCTGCTTCGATGAACTTTTTCACCAGTGTCACAATTTTCAAATACTGTATCCATAGCTGTGCAATAGGCCCATTACTTTGCAGGTGAACTAGTGCTTCATGAAACTTATTCTCAACCCTTTGGAACTCCTCACTTTTCTTAGCTGTTAGTATAACAGATCGGTCCAAGTGTGTGAGTAAGTTTTTCAACACAACTCTATCTTCCTCTGAAAAGTCAATTCTTTCTACAACCGAACTGGCTAATGCCTGGTGAGCCAATAAATGTGCTCTTATTGCCCTGGAATAAGTATGCCCAGACATGATTTTTGTGATGCTGTTTTCAGCAAAAATACAGGCAAACAGATATTTTAGACCACTCCCAGCCATTATTACTCCAATAGCTCCCATAAAGGACATTAATAGATTAAACCCCCCAAGTCTCACAATGACGTTATCCAATTCAGGGTTTTTACCACTGTGAAGAATTCCTTTTGCCTTTATATATAGGGGCTGATCGAATGTCACGAAACACGTTTTCTGATCTAAATTCTTGCATCTCTGGTTGGCCTCAAGAAGAGACGTGTACACTGTATCATACTGACTTGGAGGGGCATTGATAAAAGGAAGATATACGATTTAGGAGCGTTTACTTTCTTTTTTAGAAGTTGCTTGCTCCATAAAACCGCTCCATGCCGGAAGAGACATGCTGGTCGATTTGCCATAGAGCCATATTATATCAGCTCCAGATGATTTGATATCGTTTCCAATCGGGCAAAGAATTTCAATATCCTGAATATCAATACTGCTCAAGCCACCATCATCATTCTTTTGAAAGCTTTGCTGTTGGATCGTACCTGCTTGCTGGACAAGGTCAGATGAAGTTATTTTTTTCAAGCGTTTCACAGGTTCTTCAGCGGTTGCTGGAGCTATTGGCATAATTCCTCCCCATTGCATGGAACTTATTGGGACAATCAAGGGTATTAACGTTAAAATCAGCATTATCAAAGATAAATTGCATAAATACATCAGTAGCTGATTTATCAATCATCTGAACGTTAGGTTGCAGTACCGTTGACATCTCAAGTAGTCATGATTACTTGATGAAAAACCAAGTGCAGATAGGATATCAATCAGTTGCCTTGACCCAAACTTTTTATATAAGTACATACTCACCCCTGTGAGCAGAGAGGATAAAAATGAACGAGGTCTAGCAGCTGAAATAACAGCATGTGATAGAGTGATACATTGTTTTTTCCATTTTTGCAAGGATCCCCTTTTATTGGTAATCACGACAGTTTGGAAAAATGATAGTAATGGCTGTGGAATGAAGTCTTCAATGTCACTTAAAAATGTATCTGATGGAGGGTATTGGGTTGTGGTGTAAATTTGTGAGCGGATGTCTTCAAGAATGATTGCTGCAGCCGCTTTAACAACTCTTAAGCGTTCTTCTTCGGGATCTTTCTTTCTGTTCTCATACCAATTATCAGAGATAATTTTAAACCCTGTATTTTTTAAACAAACCACTATGATTTTGTTGGATGTTTCTGCAATGATAATGTCACCTCCATATTTTTAAAGAGACGATCTTTCACAGTTCTTATGTCTGGGTGGAAATCTCCTTCTATTTGCTCCATCAGTTCTTGAAGAGAAAACTGACACTCATCTGAATTATCAGCAAGGTAGGCATACATGTTTTCCATCGCTTCTTCTACTGCAGTTACAGGTCGATAACCTCTTTTTTCTCTAGTTGGTGCAGTGTTGCCATAAAACTTATTTTGACATACTGCATGGTACATAGCGTCATCTGCCATAAGATCTGTCACACTTAACAGTTTCTCCCCGTTAATCTCCCCTTTTTGGGGCAGCTGTCAAGACAGACTCCCTTAAAGTATCCATCTGCACTAAATGTACTAACTAACGTTCTTCTGGAAATTGGTAGTTTTTTATGGATTTCAATAAACTCAGGAGTTTTTTTTTCATTACAAAAAAAAACATCTTTGAACGTGAATGCGTTACCAGTTGATCGCGTTTGCGTAGACTGAGGACCAATTTTATCAGCACGACGAAGGTAAGCCTTGATCAATTTTTTGTTAATATAATTTATTTGGCAGGCACTATGTACACTTATCTGTTTCAAGTCTTTCAAATAATGTTTATGATTGAGCTGTTTTCGTTTTATGTTAGCTTCTAGTAGAGTTTTAATTCCTCTCTCTTTCACAACAACAACATCACCACTCATACTACCGTTACATATAAAGCAAGGAGGATCTGATGATGAAGAAGCCATCACTCTTGTATTACAATGAACAAAGTTATAATAAGCTCACTCGTGGTTTAAAAAAACGCACATGTTCCGATAAGATGTTTATACACGACTGAGAGTGGTATAGTGACCGTTGAGTTTGAATACTA
The DNA here is from genome assembly GCA_901482245.1 of Timema douglasi. Taxonomy (NCBI): domain Eukaryota; kingdom Metazoa; phylum Arthropoda; class Insecta; order Phasmatodea; family Timematidae; genus Timema; species Timema douglasi. The sequence goes on along the minus strand of CABEEJ010006130.1, from coordinate 9,872 downwards.
TCGGGAAGGTTGGAGGGGAGGGGGGACAGAAGGGGAGAGAACAACACCTGCTGGTGCCAATCTTCCATTCTCCTTTCCCCTACATTCGTTTGTTTACACAAGCACGCGCAACCTCTTGAATCGAATTCTTGGAATACAGGAGCGGAGCGTTTTTAACAATGTTTAACAATTTTTATGAAACATTTGTATCTTTGATGCTGTGTAACTATTTACATAATAGTTTTACAGATATACTTTTAATACAAAAGTTGTAGAAAATTTAATACTCTACAACCTTTAAAAACACCTTTTCTCTCTAAGATGCATTGGTAAAACGATATGATCAATAAACTGAAAAACGACCGGAATTTCGTCGGATTTTGGCGCGCCACAGCAAACGCACAAGGGCGGGAAGGTCAAAAACTTGGATTTTGAATCACGGGACCAACCTATATAACATAACAAAAAATTAGAACTACTTGATCTTTTGTACGGTAAGGCCCATTTTTCAGTCTCTATTCCCTGGACTATATGTCCAATTGTTCTAAAATACGTTTTGATATGCCATATGCAATTTGATTTTCTGGAATAAATAATCACCAAAAACGCTCAAATATTCCTCCATTAAAAACTTACCGTAGATTGTTGAACAAGGACCATTTGATTGTGTTTCGAAACATCTGTTGTGTCATCAGCCATAAGAGCTACAAAGGAAGCTTTTCTAAATTCCGTCCTTATCTCCTCGTGGTATATTTGTAGCAGTTAGTCAAGTATCTAATTCTGAATGGTCTTAGAAAAATCTTTGAAGACTATACTGGTTTCTAAGTGATTCTTCAAATCTTAGGGCCAGTTTCATAGTCAAGTTTAGTATTGTTGTTGTTATTGTTATTAGCACCGCGTCTTACTACCCGTTCGGGTTATACGCACTTACGCTAATGTGTAATGGTAGGGTGATTGTGAGATGAAATGAAGGACCTACAGTTTAACGTGGAATCCGAACCACGGTGGAGGCCTGGCATTCCCCACATACACAAGATGTCTTGTCAGAGGTGAAGGAAGGGTTTGGTAATCAGATAAATCTTTGCCGGGACCGAGGATTGAACCCCGGCCGCCAGCATAGAAGTCTGACACCTTACCCCTAGACTACCAGGTCACCCAAGTTTAGTACGCCTCAAGTGCGGCGCTACACTAAGTTCATGACGACACCTACCTAAACCAGAATGAAATGGGCCAGTTTCCTATGCGAGAATGGCCCATTCCATTCGAGTTTATGTAGGTGTCGTCATGTGCTCAGTGTAGCGCCGCACTTGAGGCGTACTAAATTTGACTATGAAACTGGCCCTATATCTAATTTAGATGCAAAATTTACTAATCCTCTAAATACCCCTGGATTTACAGAATCGTCTTTTTCATCATGTCCACTTAAGGGAGTTTCAAAGTTTCCACAAAAGTAAATGCAGTCTATTATATTGGACAAAATTTCATGGTTCTTTTTAACTTTTATATTATGCTCATTGATTGAAAGTCTGTATCTAATACTTATGGTTCCTAAAAGTGACAGTGAGACAACATCATCATCGTGCTTCTTTGACTTCTCATGCTTTTCAGTTTTTTCTTTAATTTTGTTTATATTTCTAAAACCATCTTTTGTCCACGGCACATCACCTCCAAACAGCAAACACGGGAAGCAAAACAGTGCCTTTTCTTTTACTTTACAGCCGCAAAGCCATCTTTTCCGTTGGTACTGTGGTATTTAAAAAGAAAAATGTGTATTATATAAATTATAGTTTTCTGTTTCTTGTATCAGTGTCTTCTGAATCTTGTTTACATAACGTTAAGTTGAATAGAATTGTGTCTTTGTTGGGCGCCACTCCTAGGATCTAGGGAAAAATAATAATAAAACATTTACCTCGACTAATTCAGACAGTGGCACGACGACTTTCAATACTCGAGACCACTGGGGAAACTTAAGCTAAAACATGAAAATTTAAATATAAAAGGATTGTTGAAAAAAATGTAGTAATTTAGACTACAATAAAAAAATGTGTAAAATATAAATTATTTGAACTTTTGTGGATTTATTATTGTTTCCATTTTTACCACATCCCAATCGTACCTATGGAATTCCGGATAGTTATAATGCTAATTTGACAAAATAAAATAATATTGTTGAAACAAAAACGAAAAAGAGAAAAAGAAAAAAAAATATTTAGACATAAAATAAAATGTTAATTAATTCTCTGCATTAGATAATCTTTCTGAAAGTTCTTACAGAAATTCAGATTTTTGATAGAAGTAAAAAAAATTGTGAATTTAAAGTTGAAGAGTTGGCTTGACCTTACCAATGAATTGGTCCATATTGAAACAACACCAACTTCAGAAATTTGTTTCACTTTAGTAATGCTAATTCTTCCACAATTTAAACAAAAAAAACAGGCTAGTTCTTTCACATACACTTAGCTATCCATTTGCTACTTGTACTTTACTTTACAACCATTAAATCACTTTTAAAATAAATTAAATTAATAGCTCCACAGATTTTGTTCCACGTTAGACCAACACCGAAGAAGAAGACGCTTGTCTTCTCCAAAAAGTCATGAACAAATCAAATTTAAAAATGTTCTAATTTTACTTCCAAGTCCAAAGAGAAAATTATTATATTAAAACAAAAGATAAAATGTTGGCTATGAGCTAGAGATAAAAATCAAATACAATGCAGGTTCAATATAAATATTGAAATATATGCCACTGAATGTGAACAATGTTTTTATAAAGGAGTTAAAATGTTTATTTTAATCTGTAAAAATTGAAAAGCGCGCTAGTTTGGAGTTATCTACATTTTGCCTTGTTTCTTCTTTTACAATCACGAGACCCACCACTCACTTGTTTGACAGATCTGCGCATGCGTTGAAATAAATCATGGTCGACATTGAAAGAAGAGTCAACAAACTTCTTAGAATGAATAATTAATATGTTTGAAAAAAGGTAAGTGTTCTTCCTTAAGTCAAAATTCCTTATTTAAATTATTTAAAACAATGTTATAAGTTGTTCCTTCCTTCTTTTATTTTATTGAATGCATGTAAATAGTATTATTTGTCAGGCCGGCAGCGTGTTAAGAGGCGGCCGAACTTTGAAGTACTTAATTTCAAACGAAAATAAATTGAAAATTATTACAAAAATTATAAAAATATAGGGAAATACATGGTAAGGTGGCAAATAACGTTACAGTACCATTCAGGATTAAAGCTACGATATTATTTCTTGTTGTTGCTTTTGCCTGGCTGAGATATTAGAACAGCAGGTGTTGAACGACCTCTTTTCTTAACTGTAACTTTCTCATGGAGATATGGCTTAGAAAACTTAAGCTGTTGAAGTTCACTTACAGTCACAGAACATATTTCTTGGAGATTCAAGGCCATGGTTAAAGTTTTCTGTTAAATAAAAGAACAGAAAAAAAATGAATCAAATAAAATATCTGGAAGTAGAATAATAATCTAATTCTATACTTTATCACATTTAAGAATGTGGTACACAGTTTTTAAGCACAGCACACGCTGAGTAAAAAACCTTCCTTCCACCATCACGCCAAAGCCGACCCTGCGAGAGAAACAGTGCTCTTTCTACCTAGCAGTCCCGCCTTCCTCTCCACACCCTTCTATATGCGCATGCGTACAACAGTCACGTCGCTGGCACTGTGAAGCGCACAGTTCTATACAAAGATTTTTAAAATCTTTTTTTCATAAACTGGGGGATGGCTACTGACGTACTGACATTAAGCATTAAGAATATATATTGTACTACAAAAATAAATAAAGAATTAAAGAAAAAAGGATTAATTATATTAAATGTTATCTATAATATCAAGTGGAAATAGGGGGTCCTGCAGTTCCACAGTGCCTATACACGAGCCGCCACTGCATATAGGTGTGGTTGAGAATGCTTAAATTACGTGACAAAATATACAATCTAGTTAAATTTAACCCAGAAAATACAAACTATAAGAGTGATTATATTTTATATAGGAATAATGTAACAGCACTTAAAAAAAGGTTGATGAAAAATTATTTTGCAAAATAGTTTATAAGCATTAGTAATAATCCTAAACAATTGTGGCAGGAGATAAATAAGTCTCTTAATAAAAACTGTAAAGTTAATAATAAAATATCAAGATTGAAATTTATGAAGAAGGAATATAATGTAACTTCTGAAATGGCAAATATTCTAAATAATTTTTTATAAATGTAAGACATAATCTTGCAATGAATATTCCTGTATATCCTGATGATAAGTGGACATATTATACTACCACTATAGACGGCTCATTTGCAATTTTTTAACAGATGTAATGGAAGTAAAATATATAAGAGATCTTAGTAATGCAAAAGTATCCCTTTTAATAAATGTTCTAATTAAGTACTAAAACGCTGCTCAATTTTTTTTTTGCAGTGTATATCTGTTCTATTTAATACATTTATAACAGAAGGTCAATTTCCGGAACAGATGAAAATATCACTAAATACTCCCATATTTAAAAGTTGTACTTATAAATGTAATCCATAAAACTACAGGCCTATCTCACTTCTATCCTCCATATCAAAAATATTAGAAAAAATAATGAAAATTAGTTTACTTAAGTTTTTAGACAAAATAAAATTGTTCAATCAACCTCAAATATGGATAAAGTGGGAAATCTGATACACTAGTTGTGGCTTTTGAATTGATTGACAAAATAAATTTGATGACAATAAAAAGCTATATGGAGCTTTATTTATTGATTTAAAAATGGCATTTGACACTGTCAACCAGGAAATTCTATTATACAAGCTGTCTAAAACAAGAATAAGAGGAGTAGCTCTTGAGTGGTTTAAGAGCTATATTACTAACAGAAATCAATAAACTTACATAAACAATCATGAAAGCACTGTATGTGGTGTCACGTGTGGGGTCCCTCAAGGTTCGATAATTGGACCTGTACTTTTTCTTATTTATATTGACGACATTACCTAGGTAAATTTTCAAGGCCATCTACAACTACATGCAGATGACACAAGTTTATTTTACATGGGACCAAATTTTAAAACTATAACAGAGAATATTCAAACAGACCTGAAATTGTTATACTATTGGTTAAGAGTCAATAAACTGTCGCTAAATATTGAAAAGTTATTTTTACTAGACCGGGAAACAAAGAAAGAAAGAATATAGATAATTACTAGATAAGCTTTGGGAATAACGTTCTGAAACAAGTAAGGAAAGCAAAATATCTCGGTCTGACCAATGACAGCTCACTATCCTGGATCAAATATATAAACCATATCACAAAAAAAAAATTAGGGGTCCAGTTGGGGTGCTAAAAGAACTCTCCTATAAATTCACTCCAAACGTGTTAAAGCCCATCTACTTTGCTCTGGTTAACTCTCATTTGTCCTACTTAAATGTAATCTGGGGTAATACTTTTAAAAGTAATTTAATACCACTAATAAGACTACAAAACACAGCATTAAAATATATTTTTCGGCTGCCCAGCGGTGAGGACGGTGACATTAAGCTTAAAAGGTGGGGTATTTTGAAATTATCTGAAGCTATTTCTTTTTATGCGGTTGTAATGGCATATAAACTTGAAAACAGCCTTACTATTAGTAACCTAAAAATTGGGGAACACAAAAAGGGGAATTTTTCTACAAGAAATCGGAATAATTATTTCCAGAACAGAGTAAACACCACTACTTTTGAACTCTATTCAATAAATATTAAGGGACTAAAATGTTTCAATATAATATCATAAGAAATAAAAATGAAAATCTTTTAATCTTTTTAAAAAGGAAGTTAAAAGATACATTCTGGAAAATAATTTTGACCCGGTCATATGTGGGTGAAACGTTATCTGTAATTTTGTAGAAACTGATGTTATAATTGGAGCAGAATGTGTATGTATATCGTGTGTATGTGTATGTATACTGTATTTTTTTTTAAATGAGTTTTTGTTATATACTCTTATGTTTAATTGCAGTTTTACTATCATTGGGCTGAATGCATCTAAACTAATAAGGCCGGGTGAGGACAAATAATGTATACCCTGTAATAGACCTCACTTTCCTAAATGTATGTAACTAGTTAGTGATTGAACCACGCCTACATTAGGATGTTTATATGCATACGAACCGATCTTGTCTCTTTTATAAACAACTTATGAATAAATAAATAACTAATTAATTCTCTATGCACTGTATTCACACAATATGATGCAGTAGAGCACATAAGTGGTAAAACAATGTTTTCTTAGATCATGGCTCCCTCGTGCTATGTTTTGAAAACAACTATATTGTGGTTGTGTACTGTGTAGTTCACATTATTAGCTGCTAGATGATGATATCTCAATTCAGGACAAAATTATGTTTATCACTATAGTGTACGTTGCCGCAACACCTTCATATACAACTGATGACTCCCAAACGTCCATTACAGAATCTACCTTCAAATATGAATGAAGAATGACCCTGGACACGAGATGACTCATGTATATATCCGTGGTTAGAGCATTAACGTACTAAGCTAAATAACCCGCATTCATTTCCCATGATCAGGTGTCATGTTTCAATGTAAAGAATATGTTCTTTAGATGCGGCTTAGTCGTAATTTACAATTATACTAGTTTGGATTTTTAATTCATTATGATGTGCGCATTTGTACAAATGCCATAATGTTGACAGCGTGAATCCCTCTTGAGTCGAAGGTGGCTGCGTTATCTGATAATTCGTGATCTTATTTTGGTCACTCACATGTAGCTGAAGATTTCCGTGCGTCCATCACAAACTCTGCTTTAAAATGTGATTGAAGATTTATTAGCCTGGGAACGCGATGACTCTTGGATATCTCAGTGGTAAAGCATTAGAGTTTAAAGCCAAAGGTCGTGGGCTATATTCCCTTGCCTAGGTGCCATTTTTAAATCTAAATATTATTTATATGCGGCTATAGCTGTAATCTACAACTATAATATCTTGGATATCCAAATCATTATAAATTATTTTCACCTGCCATTAATACAAGTACCGGTATCAGTATATATGATAACACACCTTTTCAAAATTCCAGTTTTAATCAATACTCAGGGAAATAAACTCCTTAAATACGCAGAATTTAGAAAGCAATTGATCCAACACTTGTGGAGCTTTTATAAGAATTCTTGACTTACAAAGAGTAAACTAAAAATTAATTGGTATGTATATATTATTGTGTATACATTTTTGTTATATAAAAGTGTGTGCATACATAATCCGAAAAGCACTTACTCATTCGGGAACTGTGATTTTTACATCAACAATTTTTTATACATGATTTTTTTAATTTACTACTTAATTATTTTATATTATAAATTAAGTATAATTTTTTATAATGTTATAAAGGGAAAAATTAGTAATTATGAAGAATGCTTAAAAATAGATGTGTTGATCAGTGGCAAAATAAGAGTGAAATAATGTATTCATTAAATCATAAATTTCCATATAATTTAATTCTAAATGAATAAAATAATACTGTTTGGTGAAATTATAGTGTAAAGGAAAGAAAGGCACTCAGGGGTGGCCCGGGTGGGATTGCTTTGGGGCACCCCCTTCCACCTTCTATATCACCACACTTAACATCTTAAAACCTAACGTAGCCTGGGCATGATAGGAAAAAAATCTTTAGAGGAAACTACTTCATTTTTCACTAATAAAATGTGGAAGTAGTAGAACAAAAGGATAAACACATCAGTGTCACCACAAATAACATTAACTGTTACACTTTATTTTTATTTCACCTCAGCTATTAGTTGCTGGATCATAATAATGTCCACCTATTCATGTTCTGTTTTTATATCTTTGTATCAGAAGTGGTATTGGATCTTGTCTAGTAACAGTCAAACAATTCTCAAAATAAATTTTTGTTACAAATTTAACAATATAGTTACACAAAAGCTGTATAAACTGCGCTTTGTTACCATTATTGGATAAAGTTGCGCTTTGTGGAGGTAATGATCTTTTTTTCTGTAAGAATGAATATTCTTGATGCCTGTTTTCCATGAGCAGACCTTGCTGATGACTTGATACTAAAGTCATGATATCGATCAAACACCAAATGCACATGGGCATCTTGTAGTTTACCAACAAATGTGCCTAGAAAGTTATTCATAAAGTCATTTAAAGTTCCTCTGGCAGGCCAGTGCACCACCCGTAATAAAGCACAGCCATCAATGACATACAACTTGTTCTTACTGACTGTGACACAGCCATAGTATTCAACAAAACATACTTGTTAACAGCCTCTCGGATGCTTCCATCATCTTTAGACATAGATAATGGCACTGGCGCAAGTTCGTGTTTTAGCAAATCAGGCATTTTAATATCTTTGTTTGCTTGAAAGGCCATAACTCTAGAGTATAAGAGTCTAGTGTCCATCAGTCCTGCAATTTTATGTTTGCTACTTTCTTTCCTCTCTGACATGTTAACTACAGATTTGTGGAGTGTATCATGGAGTCCACCAGGAAGACTTTTTTTTTTTAACTTGCGCACTACAGTTGTTTCATTATCATATGCCTTGTCAACATTAACATCCTTAGATGCTATTTTTCCAGACACAACATTTACCAACTCTTCAGGGTGCTCTGGTGGATTCAAGGGCTGTATGCATAGATCAAGTTTTTTTCTTAGTTTTTTCTCTGTCTGTGACATCATGATTTCTTCTTCCTTTACTTTCTTCTTTATGAAATCTCACTTCTTCAGGTCGCTTGAATTTCCCCAAGTCACATAGTTCGTTTTCTAGCTGACTGGCTACATGCATCCCTAAGGCCCAAAATTTCACTGCTGTATTACTCAGTTTCAAACCAGTCAAAGACATTCCTCGTTCGCCATGTCCATATCTAATAAAAGTACTTTCAAACATCATATCTGACCATATCCCATTCCAAATGCCATTCTTGTGTCGCATAACATACTCTCTTTTCAAAAAACAGCCTAGGCACTTCTGTGGCATCTTTTCCATGAACATAAAATACGCAGAAGCATATTGTAAGTAATTCCAGTGACCAGCAGCAGCAAAGTATGGCAACATTTCTTGTACGCAAAAAATGTTAAGAGACCAATCTGATTTCCCAAAATTGTTTTGGATTTCAAAATATAAACATGGGTATGTCTTGTGGAGTCATCGAGACAGTAAACCCACAATATAGGGATTTGGCTCTGAGTACACTTTTCTTCTAATTTCTCAATCATTGTATCAAAACTGGTGACGTCACTCTCTTCTAGCAATGGACGCATAACCTCTTCTACCATTACCGGTAGTCTCAAAGCGCGCTTATTCTGAGGGAATGTTTTTACCACTTAACATTTTTAAAACTCCACCAAAGGCGCACTAAAGAATTTCTACGAACCACTGCTAGCCATGAGTGTTCCCTAACTCCCAATAAAAAAAACATCAGTGTATGCATACCACCAAGGCGAGGGACAAAGTTGCAAGATTGTTCAGGATTGTGCCATATAACATCAACGACTATTTTGTAAAAATCGCTTAATCTGTTGCAAACACAACAAACCACTGACCACATTCTTCAGTTAGTCATTTGGTTTTCAACATTGTTATTAAAGCCATGCCATGATTAGTTGGAAGTATATTAGTCAATGGTAGATACATTATTTATGTGGCACTTACCACATCACGACCTTATTCTCATGCTATCTTCGTGTTGAAACTGTTAGAGACTCACTAAAACTTATTGCGTGAGGTTGGCGAGACTGGTGATTACATACGAGAGGGAGAGTAGTGAGGGCGCAACATGGCGGCGTGTGGACGTGTATAAACCGTGTGCGAGTGAAGGTCACGCAAAGGGGTTGTATTTACACAACATGTACATAGCACAT
>CABEEJ010006129.1:24613-42897 GCA_901482245.1 Timema douglasi | reverse complement strand
AGAAAGATCTAGTCTGTTGTTGGATTGTTGAAATTAAATACTCAGTGAAGTGTATGCTCAAAATAGCAATAATTGATACAAAAATATTGTTAGATTTTTCTTTTAACTTAAAATTTAAACAACCCATGTGTTTTAACGTAAACTGAGTACGTACGCTATGTCATAAGTCGGTAAAACATCCTTTCCATTGATACCTTATTCTTCGCTGTAGGCTTTGTATTAGTTGAGAAAAATTGATGTTGATAGCAGAAATAATATATAAGATAGTGTGTCTTTTAATCTTATTGTCATCTTAAGTCGGACTTCCATAAAGTGTTCATTTAATTTGCCAGGGCCGACCCCTAATTGACGTAGGTTTCCACAATGTACGAGGTGAGCGCGTATGTAATAATAATCCATGTGAGTAATTAAGCTTAGCTCTGATTAAAGAGGCTTGTCCATCAAAGATCCCAAGCACCAATTCATTTATGCAAGTCACTTTATCATCGATGTCATTTTTAGTCATTAGATTCTGCCAGGGAAGTGAAGCAGCATTCCTCAATATAAGATTCAATGTTTTTAAGAACCCTATACATTATTTTTACTTTCTCTCGACACTTCGGAGGGAAAGTATTGTGATCGTAAAAAAAATAATCCAACTCGAGATTTTGATAAATGCCAATGTTTAATGACTCCCCGAAACCTAAAAAGTAATTTTTGCAATTCCGTCTGTCTGTCTGTCCGTCTGTCTGTTTTTACCTCGGACTAGAGCTGAAACTATTCTACCAATTGGGATAAAATTTATCAGCTGGGGTTTTCATAAGGTTTCCTCCCCCGGGGAGTTTTTGGACTTACACAACCAACCCTAAATTTAAGGGTATTTTACTGAAGGGATAAAAGATTAAAAATCGATTTTCTCGAAACGTGCTCTAACGATTTTGATTAAATTTTATATCAATACACTGTTTATCATTATAAATGAGATGGCAATTCTCATTTTTTTCTCAAGAAAATGACCTTGAGGGTACCTACTTTACAAAGGAAAATTTTATAATTCTCATAATTTCTTCACAACATTTCTTCATAAGAAATAATTAATCAACGTAAAGTTGTAGTAATATGAAAGATTAAAATATTTTAATTAAAATATATTTTTGTAAAATCAATAGTTTCTGAGCTATAATGAAACATATTTATTCTTTTTAAACCATATCTTGGAAAATCAATTTGATTCTTATTCTGTTGGTGACCTGGCGGTCTAGGGGTAGGGTGTCGGACTTCTGTGCCGGGGTCCGGGGTTCAATCCTTGATCTCGGCACAGATTTATCTGATTACCAAACCCTTCCTTCACCTCTGACAAGACATCTTGTGAATGTGGGGAATGCCANATTCCACGTTAAACTGTAGGTCCATCATTTAATCTCACAATCACCCTACCATTACACATTAGCGTAAGTGCGTATAACCCGAACGGGTAGTAAGACGCGGGGCTAGTAATAATAATAATCTTATTCTGTTTGGTGGACAAAGATGTTTCTCTTTTCTCAATTTTTCTGTAACAGTGTTTCTTGTTTCTAATGCCATAGAGTAAGTAAGTAACAGTGTATATTATTTCATTTATTATCTTTGTTATAGTGTTTCTACAACAATGTGTAGACCTATTATTTATCTCGTTTCACAAATCTTTCGAGTTTTTAGTAAATGTCTCTATTTTAAGATAAAAGCGGGAGAAAGTCTGTGCAGTGCTCCGTACAATTTATTTCGAAGGTTGGAATTTAGGAATATTTAAAGAATATGTCGGGAAAATTAGGTCACGATGTAAAAGTCCTGGTGCAGCCATTTGACCAAGTGATTATTAGGACAAGAGTTTAAGTATGGTGTGTTGCTTGCATTGGGCAAAGTATCAGGTTACGACTCAATAAAGTCTTCTAGTCTGTGCTTGACAGGTGTGTTAGATAAGAGGTCGATTTTAAAGTTGCCCATGACAAGCACGTGATCATAATTGCTTCTATAAGCCATTAGCTCTGTCTCAAATTGATTAATATCACTTACTCTGGGAAGTTTGTAGACAACAGCAAGTAATATCTTTTGAGTAGATAGAGTAAGTTCTAAAAAATATATACATTGTACAGGAATTATACGGGATAGGTGATGATGACATCACTTTTATATTAATCTCGCTTCTGATATATTATATTGCCACTCCACTACACCACTTTTGTTCACAATCATTTATAAATACACCCAATATCATTGCTGAGAGAACTGTATGTGGGTCTTATGAAGAAAATCTTCGCTCTCTCTCTCTCCGTTAATTGTTGCCAAATCTCCTCCCTCTCAGTTATGTGTGAAGGTGGTGTGCTGGGGTAAGAAGGAGCTACTGGCAACATTGACTAACCAGCTGCGTTGTGAAACTTGTCTTATATCTGAAGGGAGATTAATCACACAAAAACAGGAGAATGATAACGCTGTTTCCCCAATATTAACCATACACTTCCCTGGGAGATGATATCCAGTGTAGTGTGTTACTGTGTAAGTCAACAAGCGAGTTACTGTGGATTCACACGTTCGATGAAAAACAAGCACGGAACAGAAACGTGACCACGAGCTGTTCCTCTAAAGTTCAACTCATCTCTACTTCGTAAACTCTGTCTGAGATGTTCGGCACAGGAGAACCAATCAAATCTTAAAACCAACCATCTCAAATCAGTGCGCATGCGCTGTAGAGCTAGAAGCAATCAGACAGCCTTTGGATTGAGCCACGACACAGCGTTATAATTTGAAAACAACCTTCGGGAAAATGATCTAGAATATATGTTTATCTACTAGAAAATAAAATATGTTGATAATCAGTTGTTTCTAGTTAGCGTTGCAATGCATCATGGGTATATAGTGTGTGAATTGCTGCGCCACTCGAGCAGATTCTGCTTTTTATTTTCTGCGAACGTGTGAATCAAGCTTTAGAAAGAGAAGGGTTAAGGGCCATTTCTCCGATATAAATATGGCATGCAGATTTAAGTGTGAAAAAAATAGCTTTAAGTTGGTGAACACATGCAGTTAAGGAGCGAGCAAGCTCTAAGGAACGGTAGCGAGAGGGGAGTGACCGTTGTAACAGTTGACTAACAGTAATAAAACAAGTGCATGTGTTCATTTGTAGGCGGAAATGAGGGGGGGCGAGTTTAGTATTTTTACGATATAGGAATAGAGCAGAATTCACTGGTTCAGCTCAGTGGTGCCAACTTATGAAATGAGTAATGATAAAAATAAACTGTCAAACCAGCTAAAGCATTGATGAACAAAATCCAACCGCCGACTAAATGGCAAGAAGGGATACATCCACCCACTCACACATACACACGTTTAATTAAAATATAGAAATACGATTACACATATAATACAAAAAAAAAAACCATTCCCCAAAATAACAAATAACATTCAACCTTTGTTTAGTTTTTTTTAAGTTTGAAGTTTCAATTTCGATATCATTGTTACAATGTAATTTATAGGTTAGTTAACGATAAAATATCTTATCTCCTTGAGCATAGCTCTATGTGAAGATCTTACAATATTTAATTTAACAATTTTATTCAATGGCGGACGGTGATTATCATTGAAATGGATACAATTCAAGACGGTGAGGTATTTGAGGACATTTTACTTTGAGAGAAGTTTATAAAGAAACAGTCAATGTGCAGCTATTAGAATTACAGACAGTTATATATATATATGTAATGATTAATTTTATAAGAATTTGTTGCTTTATTTTTGGTCACTGTGTCTTACTACCCGTTCGTATTATACGCTATACACTTATGTACTAACTACGCTAATGGTTTTAAGGATTAGTAAGGTTATATTCAGAGGAGGTGTAATCGCATTTGAGTAGAGGGAAATTATAAAACCAATTTGTAAAAAAAAACATCCCTCAGTACACCCGACCGAGATTCGAACCCCATCATCTGCAGTCTAGTCTAACATTAGATTAGCGCCTCCAAAGGTAGCGGTCAAAACGCAGGTCTAGACGGAAACTTATTTTTAACTTGATTACAAGGGTTTCATTCAAAGGCGCGGTTTGCTAGCGTTTTAACAGCTGGTGTAAAATAGGCCTAAAGGGCGGGATGGAAGGGGACGCGAGAAAGGGCCATTGTTTTTTTCAGTTTTAATGGCAAAACATGTTTTTTTTGTCTAAAATAAATAAATGTCTCCATTACAAATATATAGTTTAATCTTCCTCACCTGGTGACATAAACAGTTCCTAAATATCCGTAAAGAGCATAGTGGCATTAAAATAACAAAACTTTTCAAATCAAGAGAAAAGGTTGTCATTAAATTTCAGGACACCCTTGACAGTTATTCAAGAAATGTTGATATCACCATTTGAAGAAAATTAAATTCTATATTTCTACTGGAGCAATATTTGATTTATTCTGGCCAAAAAAATGTTTTGCTATGAAAACTGAAAAAACACTGTTTTTTTCATCGCGTCCCCTTCCATCTCCCCATAAGGCTCAAGAGATGAATTATTATTATTATTATTATTATTAGCACCGCGTCTTACTACCCGTTCAGGTTATACGCACTTACGCTAATGTGTAATGGTAGGGTGATTGTGAGATGAAATGGAGGACCTACAGTTTAACGTGGAATCCGAACCAGGGTGGAGGTCTGGCATTCCCCACATTCACAAGTTGTGATTAATACACGTCTTGTCAGAGGTGAAGGAAGGGTTTGGTAATCAGATAAATCTGTGCCAGAACCGAGGATTGAACCCCGAACCCCCAGCACAGAAGTCCAAAACCTTACCCCTAGACCACCACGTTATCCCGTTTGCTTGGAAGGAGAGTGGGAAACCATTTCAGGTAAAACCACTGTCAGTTGATCCGACTGGGATTCGAACCCCGATCTCCCCGTCTTCAGCAGGCAAGTCTAACACGAGAGTAACGCCTTAAATCATGCGGCCATTGAAGTGGATCTTTAATAAATTGGATCAGAAAATTAAAATGTAGAATGACAATAAATAAGATCAAATGTAGAATAGAATAAGTTTAGATTGTTTCAAGTTAAATATTAAAACTAAAGTTTTTGAATAAAATATGTTTAATTCAAAAGATAGACCTGAAAAATAGATTTAAACCGTAACCTAATTCACCTTTGGTACCCTGCTCCTTAGTATATGTAGAGATTAGTGTCTTCTACTCTTATGTGTATATACGCGCTTTGCTCGTTGAGGGCTCCACCCCAAACCCCCGGTGAGTTTTCATTCCACGTGGATGTAAACTAATGAAATGGTTTTTTGATAGGTCTTACCGTTTAGCCACAAGAGACCTCCAAAGAAAGGTCCGCACCAACTTTAAAGTTGCTCCGCCAGTTTGAATTTTTTCTTAGGTTAAAAATTAATTTTTTTAACTTTTTGTAATTTTCTCGTCGGTCACAGACTAGGAATTATAATTTTGCCAAATTTCAAGTTTCTAGCTCATCTGGAAGTGGGTAAACTTTAATGTCAGTGATTGAGTCAGCCATGTGGCTTTATAGTAGTATATCTGACAAGACATCTTGTGAATGTGGGGAATGCCAGGCCTCCACCGTGGTTCGGATTCCACGTTAAACTGTAGGTCCTTCATTTCATCTCACAATCACCCTACCATTACACATTAGCGTAAGTGCGTATAACCTGAACGGGTAGTAAGACGCGGTGCTAATAATAATAATAATATAATAGTATAATTAGTGCCGTCTACTTGTTCATGTTTCGATGCTAAATTAGATTAAAGAATAAATAAAGGAAGATTAATTATATTGTAATAAAATAAATTATGGGATTAAGTTGATTGAATGTGTAAATAGTGAAATCAAACCAGGGAAAACCAGTTTGAAATGTTTAATATTTACCTTAAAGCATAAAAGTATGGATGTTAATAGGTAGTTTATTACAGTAAGCACGGGTGGTGCATATAAAAAAACTTTGTTGTGAGAAAAGGAAGGTTAAATTAAATTAATTATGTAATCATGGAGAACATTTGTTGAAGAGTCAATGTCAAATATTTAATAAGAAGGCCGTGTGTGTTGGTATTGCGCAAGAATGGGATTCAGATATATATATATATATAGGATTATTAACAATGTTTTGGAGGTGACAATTTTGATAGTGCAGGCTTAAACAGGAATATTACTAATTTTGGAAAGTAAAGCAGATTAGGAATGGGTTTAAAGAAATGTTTAGTATTTTTATAAATATTTTGTAATATTTATTAATGCTTTATTTTCTAATTCCAGTTTTTTATAACACCACGACATACTGCGCCTTAAAATTATACGCTTATTTACTAATTACGATAATTGTGTTAAGGAATAAGGAAAAGTTATATTTATAGGAAGTGTACCCGAATTTGTGTGGAGGGAGAGTGGAAAACCATTTTGGGAAAAACACCCTACTGAGATTCGATCCTCGAGCTCTCCTTTACTGGCAGTCTAGGCTACTGTGAGACTAGCGCCTTATATAATGGGGCCATCGAAGCCCTTAAGTATATTTATATTCTGTAAAATAACTGCCTGAATGTATAAGCTTTCAGCTGTGCTACTACCTTTTTGTTAACTATACAGAAGTTTCACACAATTGTTGATTAATCTAAGAGCTAGACCTAAACCTAGACCTAGATTCTAAGTCGATGGTTTCTATTTATCAAGTGTTCAACGAAAAATGATTGGTTTCTTTTGTATTTAAAGTCGGAAATATGTTCAGCATAATATTATATAAGTTTAAGATACATTAGAGTCGCGATTATCCGGCCTAAATTGGCGTCATTCCGGGCCGGATAATGGAAAAGTCGGATAATACGGAATCCGTGCGTGAATAATTTTCAGTTGCCTACTTTATTTAATTGTTACAGAACACTTAACTTTGTTTAATAGAATCTGCCCATTTTCTGATTGAGATATAAAATAGGAATACAGTAATTGTAGAGGGACAGTAACATTTAAACGAGAAAGAAATTTTTAAAATCTTTACTAATCAGTACTTTATTTTGTAAATAGAACATCGGTAACGAAGCAAGAACAAATGAGAATAGAGCGTCAAATGGATTAAAATATTAATTCAGTAAATGTTTTACAGTGGATGTGTAACGGTTTGTTTTAAAACGCACTTTCTAACACCAAGCCGGATAATACGAAGGACCAGATAATCACAACTTTAGTGTATCTGTTTGTTTATTCACGTATGAAGAGTTACATACAAGTTTTTTATTTTATTACACTTTTATTGTATTGATATGATTTATTTAGATAAAGGTTGTTAATGTATTTTTGATATTATTATTGGTGTTGAAATCTATATTGTGGCTATGTTTTTTATGTTAATGGCTCGATTGGTTTCAGGACCGATGTAGTTGTATTAAATTCAGGTGGATTTATTTGGGTCTGTGCTTTGAGTATTGTTGGAAAAGGTAATTATTGGTTTATTTTTTATTTTATTTATTTTGATGTTGAAGAATTTTATAAACTGTTGACGAAGAACAGCCATTGATTGGTGTAAGCGAGTTGTTTAGTTCAATTTTGGAATATTTTTCTTTAAATTTGGTAATAAATTTTGCTGCCAATGTTTTGAATGATTGTGAGAACTATTTTTTTTTAAATTCAGCACCGCGTCTTACTACCCGTTTGGGTTATACGCTTAGGTATTAAATAAGTTAATGAATTAAGAATTGGGAAGGTTTAATTTAGAAATAGTGAACCCGCATTTATGTGGAGGAAGAATGGGAAACCATTTAGGAACCCCCCACCCCCAGATCAACGAAGCGAGATTCAAACTTTTATCTCTCCGTCATCGGCAGTATACCTCAATAAAAAACTAGATCGTTAGCTAACTACACCACGGAGGCGTGTATCTAAATAATGAATGTAAATAATTAATTAATGTTGATTCCATGTTCAGTGTTAAAGAATATCTTTGGATGGGTTTTGTTTATGCTGTTTTGGGTTGAAAAGTCTGGAATGTTATTTTCATAGATGATGAAAAATATAATATATTTGCTTTAATATTTTATGTCGAGAATGTTTTGAAATGGATTGAAAATGATTGGATGATAATTCAGTATAAATACAGGTGTAATCCCTGCTCTTAAATGGCGAAAAGACCCGCCTCGGTGGCCTAGTTATATAACGCTCTAGTTTCGTGTTGAGCTAGATTGTCGAGGACGGAGAGATCAAGGTTCGAATCTCGCTCGACGGAACTGGGGGTGGTTTTTGCCTAAATGTTTTACACTCTCCCTCCACGCAAATGCGGGTTCATTTCCTATAAATTCAACCTTCCCAATACCTAACCCATTAGCGTAATTAGTAACTAAGCGTGTAACCCGAATGGGTAGTAAGGCGCGGTGCTAAATTATAAATATTAATAGGCTAATAAATGGCGAAAGCTCTGTTTGGGAATATTATTCTCACGAAATCTTCTTCTTCAACCCTAATAGGCTTAATCTATATAATATCTAGGGTTTTAAACAGTTTTGCCCCTTCATAAATACCGCCACTCAAGTTAAACTTAAAAAATAGTCGGTATAATAATGCTCTTTGGGTATTTAAATACAAAACAAGGCCTACGTAATGGATACTTAAGGACGTCACCTACCTGTGACGTCACAACAGGTCAAGTTAGGATTTCCCATGTTAATGAATTTACGTTATATTCAGCGAGTTTTAAAGAAATAATAACGCTGAAACAAAAACATAGATTCTTAAATAATTATTCCAAAAATAGTCCTACAGTGTCACATTATTATTTTTGATCTTGAAGTAGTTTTTGTAAAAGTATTTCTTATAAATCCTCTACAACTCAGGATATTTGTCTTGATCATGAAATTGTACCTGTAGGAGTCTTCCTGCCAGGATGTAGATTAAAAGAGTCCGTGTTAGCAAATGTATATCTAGGATAAGAAACAAGAAAAAGGTAGATAAAAACACGTCGATTTTTTCAAGGCATAAACAGTATAGTGAATGTGTAAACTCGTTAGAGGAAGAGGGTGAGTATTATCAGTAGATAAACCAGAGACCTCACAAGGTGAAATACTCATTTTCTTCCCTCTCTTTCTCTTTCGTACATCGGTGTCTAAGTGTGATAGTGCTTGGACTGCTTGGGTATGTCAAGTTAAGATGCAACCCGCTCAGCAAAATAGCTTCAAAATCTCTAAATAGGTAGCGACGTGAATAATTTCGTCATAAAATCTGTTGTATTCTTCAGGTATGTAGTGGGTAACTTTGGAGATGTTCTGTAACTGTTTAAAATTCGATTGCAACTATGACTGACAAAGTATTGGTCAGTAATATGGCGACCCACAGGTTGCGGCCAGTAGCGGTCTCATGTCCTTTCATCTCATGTTTAAGTAAACATCATTTTATAATAAGAATCTATACCCTGATTTTGGTAGAAAGAGTAGTATTTCACAGCTACAATAGTTACTAAAACCAGTTTAATATTATTTACTACAGGTACAGTCCTAATTCGGATGAAGTCACCATTTTCCAGATAATGTTGTCGTTATTCAAAATACGCAGATAATGTTGAGTGAGAGGTGATTAAATAATGTTTTTCGAAATTTAATATTGACATTATCCACTTGCACTTGGATAGGGGAAATTTATATGGTTGAAGTTAGTGAGTTAGGTTATTTATGGAGGCTAGTTTAGGCTATGTTAGAAAAGTTTAAGTTAGGTTAGGTTAAGCTAGGTTAGGTAAGTGGAAAATAAAGCTTGCCTGTAGGTAGATTGGAAAACCAGTCTGGAAAAACCCCTTCTCAGTACTCCCGACAAAGATTCGAACCTCGATCTCCCCATCATCGTCACTTTAGTCCAACACGAGAATAGCGCCGTAGACCACGTGGTCATCGAAGCTGGTTTTTTTTAGCTGTTCTTCCTACCAGAATCCTACTGTACTTGACTGATTTTTTTATGGAGGGCGGCCTAATTATTTCCCTAAACAGTATTTTCGTTGCAATAACATCACTTGGTGTTAGAAACCATTATTAAATTATATTTTTACCAGCAACTTTTTTTATTTGCAAAAACTAATTAAGGACTAGTTTTCACTATTTCAAATATAATTAGTTTAGTCCAGCTTTGAACGCGTCACACGCGCAGCGACTGTGAAAATTATTGGTCCAATACTGTTTATCTCTGTTAGATATATCAGTTTTACAAACGCACACTTGAATGTAAAAAGGGCAACATTTCAGGAATATTATCCTTCTTCTAATCAACAAAAACTTCAAGGCCTATTCCAACAATAATGTGAGACAAATGATTATCTTTTTTTTTTTTTCACTCAGTGGGTATCTCATATAAAAACCTACAAAATTGCTGTCTCAGTTTAATTCTATACATTATTTCTCTTTTTCACAACAAATACAAAGCCTACAGCCATGACTAAGGTACTAATGGATAGAATTTTTTACCGACTTCTGACATAACATACTCAGTTTACGTTAAAAAACATTGTTTGTTTAAAATTGAAGACTAAAGAAAAATAGCTAACAATAGTTTTGTATCAATTAATGAAAATAAACTATCTTTAATATTTTGTGTATACACTTCGCTGAGTATTTAATTTCAACAACCCAACAAAACACTAAATCATTTTTGGAGGGGGCGGGGGTAAGATTGAATGTGCGAGAGTTACGCAAGGGTTTATTGGTTTGTTCTTCGCAGTCTGATTCATCAACATGGACACCCTTCAACGTCCTAACAGAATAATCATCCAAACTTAGTCATTTCTCTTATGACATTATAGCTCAGTCTCTTTTCAAATTTTTAACATGTTCACTTTAGTTGGGTTTTTTAAAATACTTTTGCAATAGAAAAATATTAACAATTGTTTTGATTCTTCCACCTACCTTAATATATTTCTTCAGGTTTTCATTAAGTGCATCACAGACTTCAGGAATAAATTAGGAAATTGCTGGCCTCGACACACAAAATAGTCACTGTAACGTCTGTTCACTAGTTATTTCCTTTTGACAAATAGGATAAGATGATTTCTTAATTTACTCTGGCAGGAATAACAGCTCTCATGACTGTATCATTTTTGGTAATTTTAGGGCTAATTTGGTCCATTAGTCTGTTAAATATTTATTTGGTTATCCTCATACGATTTTTATATTCCTCCAAGTCTTCATTAGCAATTTCTTTCAGAAATATAAAAGAAGTGCTATGAGTTTCTCTTCGTGACAACCATTTTATAATCCATATGTTTAAAAATATATATATATTCACTTGAAATCACAGCCGATAATTCAGCACATAAATGTAAAATATATTTCTTCGTTAAAGCACGCATAATCGTACGTTGTGCCATTTTGATTTATGTCAACTAAACAACTAAGCTAAACTGTGCTAAACTATGTGTAGACACGCTCTAAAGACTAAATCACTGATTTTAAATACTTGATCTAGTTCCTATCCAGTGTGAATCCGGCTTTACATTGTCAAAATTGGATAAACTATTCATGCAACAATTTTAACAAGTTTGTCTGAAGGGAATATATGTTTCTTACTGACAATCTATTTGGTACCTGTTGACTCTTGCATCCCGTTTAATTTGAAACTGAAGCAGTTCCCAGTTGAACGGGTGTTCTCAATTAATATTAATCAGCTATAAGGTCAAAGACGGACAAGTTTGATATATATCTGCACAGGCCCGTTTTCAGCCATGAACAATTGTACGCGGCCTCTTTTTTATATAATTTTATAGTTAATTTTTGAATGAAAATAGAATTAATTTAGTTCTCTCTCACTTTATCCACCCTTATCAAATAAATTTATGTTTTACAAAAAAAAAGCCTAACATTACATGCACTTACAATTGAAGGTTAGGCGTTGTTAAGTTGATTAGTTATATAATCGTAGACAGGCCTAAAACAAGTGTGATTAATACAAAATATTATGTTACCCACGAGATTTGATTACCCTAACAGTGTCTGGGGATAAGTTAAAGTAGATACAACTTATAGAGAGTGATAAGAAATACGGCAATGGATCCCAAACTGTGTGCCACAGCACTTTAGTGTACTGCGAAATTTGAGAAGTGTGCCGCCAAAATGTCACAAAGTTGTAGTTCAACAAACCATCTTGTGATAGATCTACCGCTAGTCCCAGTTTTAATCCTTGTAAAAATGTTATTATAACGAATAATGATATAACGATAGCTTTTTTATATTTTGATTCTACTTGGAATAAAGATTGTGACCAACCAATTTCTACCTTAGCCTTTTGTGGAGCAGGCCTGAGCAATGAAACAATGTTTCCGAGTAAAACGGATCGGTAAACATCCCAATGAGTCCCAAAAACCATCAACATATCATTTTGAACGTCTTTTAAACTATAACACAACAGCAACTAAAATGGAAAACTTTTTAAATGTTGGATAGTGCAACTGAAGCGCCATTCCAAATTAATTAGTTTATAATTGCAAGAACAAGAAACCACATGTTATTAGGTAAGATTGTCTGGTCATTGTTGAATCCATTATTAGAAAAGAATACAAAGAACAAATTTAAAATATGCATTGTCCAATAATAGGATAGTCTGACGTATTGATAAAATGTTGGTAACTTGGCGGTCTAGGGGTAAGGTGTCAGAATTCTGTGCTGGGGGTACGGGGTTCAATCCTCGGTCCCGGCACAGATCTATCTGATTGCCAAACCCTTCTTTCACCTCTGACAAGACGTGTATTAATTACAACTTGTGAATGTGTGGAACGCCAGACCTCCACCGTGGTTCGGATCCCACGTTAAACTGTAGGTCCTCCATTTCATCTCACAATCACACTACCATTACACACTAGCGTAAGTGTGTACAACCCGAATGGGTAGTAAGACGTGGTGCTAATAATAATAATAATAATAATAATAATAATATTAATAATGCTAAAATGTTTGAGGACATCAGTCAAAATGTTGTTGAAAAAATCAAAGTAAATAGAAAATATGCTCTCAAGTAGATTAAAACGCCGATATAGGAATCGTCTTACTGTCAACTACAACTCAATACTAACTATTTTAATTTTATATCTAAATTTAATGGAAAAATTAACTCATTTACTGCCTTTATACAAGTGTGCAGTGAGAATATTGTCTTCAACTAACTGAAAAAAAGTTGCAAATCTCCGTAATAAGGACTTACGTATCGGGGCTATGTGTACAGATCAATCCGTTACTGTGGAGTTGATCTGTTCTTACGGACTACGGACCACACATATGAAGTATGTAGACGGGAATAAATACTTTCTATCTAGATGTATCCTTGTTCATAATGTCGTGGTCAGAGCCCCGGGCTGCTATCTTAGAGGTCCCCTCATACTCACCGTCACCCTCATATTCACTGTCTTCCTCATACTCACCATCACCCTCATACTCACTATCACCATCATACTCACTATCACCCTTATACTCACTATCTCCCTCATACTCACTATCACCCTCATACTCACTATCACCCTCATACTCACTATCACCCTCATACTCACTATCACCCTCATACTCACTATCACCCTCATACTCACTATCACCCTCATACTCACTATCACCCTCATACTCACTATCACCCTCATACTCACTATCACCCTCATACTCACTATCACCCTCATACTCACTATCACCCTCATACTCACTATCACCCTCATACTCACTATCACCCTCATACTCACTATCACCCTCATACTCACTATCACCCTCATACTCACTATCACCCTCATACTCACTATCACCCTCATACTCACTATCACCCTCATACTCACTATCACCCTCATACTCACTATCACCCTCATACTCACTATCACCCTCATACTCACTATCACCCTCATACTCACTATCACCCTCATACTCACTATCACCCTCATACTCACTATCACCCTCATACTCACTATCACCCTCATACTCACTATCACCCTCATACTCACTATCACCCTCATACTCACTATCACCCTCATACTCACTATCACCCTCATACTCACTATCACCCTCATACTCACTATCACCCTCATACTCACTATCACCCTCATACTCACTATCACCCTCATACTCACTATCACCCTCATACTCACTATCACCCTCATACTCACTATCACCCTCATACTCACTATCACCCTCATACTCACTATCACCCTCATACTCACTATCACCCTCATACTCACTATCACCCTCATACTCACTATCACCCTCATACTCACTATCACCCTCATACTCACTATCACCCTCATACTCACTATCACCCTCATACTCACTATCACCCTCATACTCACTATCACCCTCATACTCACTATCACCCTCATACTCACTATCACCCTCATACTCACTATCACCCTCATACTCACTATCACCCTCATACTCACTATCACCCTCATACTCACTATCACCCTCATACTCACTATCACCATCATACTCACTATCACCATCATACTCACTATCACCCTCATACTCACTATCACCATCACCTCATCTCACCAAGACATGGAAAGAGCCTCCACAGAAAGGATGTACTATTAGTACATTAGTACGTCCCCTGGACAACGGGATAATATTTCCTTAAACTAAACTTCGTACAATGCAGCCCAAATACGTCATTATTATTATCAAGTTATAAAAAAAAACACTACCAACTAATTATGATTCATTTAATGTTTAACATTTAATGTAGAGGAGATAATTCGTTGTTACATGGAATACACAAACCCACATGTCAAGGCCAGAACAATCAGTTGTTTTTTTCTGCGATCTTGTCTACCTATTTGAGAACATTTTTTATAGTGTCTCTTGCGAATTATTTCTTTAATATTATTCGTATGTTCTGAGAGGAGAATATCCCAGAACAGTGTATTTTTTTTCTAAAGTAGCAATAATAATACTAATAAGGTATAATAATAATAATTCAATGATAAGACATTGATTGGAATTATAGAAACATTTTCATGATCAATTCCTAAGAAGAATAGAACTCATGGAATTGATTTTCAATCTTAATAATATAGCTTAGTCGGTATATTGTTTGCCTACTGAGCTTATGGTCCGCGGTTCGATTACCTCCATTTTCGAAAACATTATCATACAGTGGGTTTCCCCCCGTTCACATTGATGAATTAACGGCTGGGGGCTGGATGTTGTGTCTTTTTTAGATATATGTAATTTATAAGTCGTTTTCTGATATAATCAGTCGGTTCAGAAAGTGCACGTTAAATTCCTCAATTAAATAAGTAATATTGTTTGTTAGAAAGATTAAATGTCAAGCTCACTATGTTGGCAATAATGGATATACACTTTTTTGCTCAATTAATGCCAAAAAAGTATCATTGGCATTTTATTAAATTTATTATTAAATGTTCTGTCTTACGACAGATCCATTCCTTTTGTTATTGAACTGAGACCACCAATGCACCCTGTCTTCTGCCTCCTCCTTCAGCTCCCAGAATTTTCTTCCTTCCTTCCTTCCTTCAAGTCATCAAATATTTGAATTCTCCTCCTTCCTAAGCTTCTCTTTCCCTCAACCTTTATTTCTACGAAGTCATGCAGAAGAAGGTTCCTCCTCTTTGTACCGAAGCATCACATCCAAAATGGTTCTCTTCTCACCCACTCTTCTTAGGACTTGTTCATTTTACAGCCTGACTGTCCACCTGATCTTCTCAATCAAAAATTATCTCACTTTGTTAAATGGCCTACCCCAAAAATGTAAGGGGATTGGAAGGGTTGGGGGCTTGTTATGAAATCCCCCTACAATAGCTCTCAATGGTTTGAAAAAAATATGTAAATACCTCTTGAAGCAAATTGAAAGTTTTTATGGACCATAAGCTACTGGCCAAAGTATCGGAAAAGAATACAAAAGTATGTTATTAATAATAGTAATTTTTTAGGAGGTGGTTGACATTTTCACTCGGTACGGCATATCTATGTCCGAGTTGTTTTAAAATTATTTAATTTTTTAAAATTAATTCTATGTCGATCAAATACAGGCTAGTCGAAAAGTTACTCCACAGTAGTACTAGACCATTTATTGGGAAATTCTCTTCTTAATTTTTGAATCAGAGATGGGGGTTCCACTAATTTCTTTATTCCGAAACTTAACTTTACTCGGAAAGTTCGATTTTCTAATTCGAATCCGAATCTCAAGAAGAAAAAAAAAGAAGCTAACCTTTGTTTTACTTTTCCATATTGCTTTGATACTTTTTCTTCAATTTTGACTTTACTATTTTTCACATGAGATGTAAATTAATGGCGTGGGGGTCTAGTTGTTAGGTTTTATTTTATAATCTGAATCACCAGTGATCATCATAATTACAAAAACATTATTCAAATTACACATACATTTTTTATTATTATTTAATCTTCATTAGGGTGTACATACTTCTCAACAACAGAATGAAATATGTCCCATTTAATATTAATCATATTTTCAAACTTAGTTATTGATGTTTAAAACAAATAAAATTCGTTAATTACAGAAAAAGTAGGGGTCTATGGCTACCACAAACTATTTCTAATATGAACAGAATATATTTATTTCTGTTGTATATACTGGAGTTTTAGTTGCCTAGGATAAAAACTATAGTGTTACTATAATTAAAAACTACTAATATAATTGGAAGAGATAACTGTATCCAACAGAGATTATTAAAGGTTTGTTAAAATATTTTCCATTCTCTTTACATACGACTGATTGTGAGTTGTTTTCAAATTCACCCTTTTTCAGGGGCGCTGGAAAGTTTTTTGAATGGGGCTGACGAGAGTGGTTTGAGGCAAAATAACGTGATGTTCATGCTATGTTAGGTTGAGTTAGGTCATACCAAACTAACCTTGATACCAAAGTACGTGAATATAACTCAGAACGGCTACCACTGACAGGCTCTCTGTGTGTATATATATAGGCCTATATAGTATATATATGTGTGTGTATGTATGTATGAATGTGTGTGTATGTGAACGCTGAAAATACTATGTATATGATCACAAAGAGAACACAAATAGAGAAGGATAATTCAAAGATTACTGTGAACAACATATCATTTGACAGGGTTAATGAGTTTAAATATTTAAACACCATTTTAACTAACAATAATTATATTAGATTGGAAGATAGAAAAAGAATACAGTCGAGAAATGCTTGCTATTACTCGTTCAGTAAGTTGTTGGCGTCTTGTCTGCTGTCAAGGAATGTAAAAATCAGAATATACGAAACAATAATTTTACCTGTTGTGCTTTATGGGTATAAAACATGGTCTCTTACCTTACATGACGAAAACAAATGTAGGGTGTTCGAAAACAAGGGGCTTAGGAGTTCAAGATAGGGACAGGGTGTAATGAGGTTGACTGTATATAACTATCCCAAAGGATAGGTTGCGTACTTTTATAAGTGCTGCAATGAACTGTTGAATTCCTAGTATCATTGAGTAAGTTATGTAAATAATGAAGGTAAAAAAAATGAATAAAAGAAAAAACAAAATAAAGAAAATTTCTCTGTCTGAGCCTTAAAAAAGCGTAACCGATAAGATTCAAATTTCATTAAAATAATAATTGTACAGCCATCATTATTTCAGCTTTATCTTTGATGTAATATTTTAATTGATTGTTTCAATATAAAGCCATAATTTAATTGGTCAAAACAGGAATTTGTTTTATTTTTAAATTTAGCACCGCGTCTTACTACCCATTCGGCTTATACGCTTTAGTACTAATTACTCTAATAGATTAGGAATTGGGGAGGTTGAATTATAGGAAGTCAACCCGCATTTGCGTGGAGGGAGAGTGGAAAACCATTTAGGAAAAACCACTCCTAGTTCAGCTGACCGAGATTCGAACCTCGATCTCCCCGTCCTCAGCGGTTGAGCTCAACATGACAAGCGCGTTAGCCAACTACGCCACCGAGGCGGGTTTGTTTGAATTAAAGGTTTGCTTATAAATAAGCTACACTTATTTTTCCTTTCTTCTACATAAATACAAAACAATAAATTAGTGTGGATATTTAGGCCATGAAAATAAAGGATGAGACCAATGAATCTTTTTAAATGTTACTTGTCGCTAAAAACCTGCCTCCTGGTCCCCCACACACCCCCAACAAGGTGTCGGGAAAACTGCGTCCTCCCATGAATCATCACACTAATAGGTGAGAAAAGTGCACCCACATGACCTTGTCTGTCTCACCTAAATAATTTTAACAAGGTCACGTGGTCGCACTTTTCTCACTTTACTCATGACCTTACTATTTTCACCGGCGTGTTTAGGAGGGGGGGGGGGGGTATTTCAAATCGACCCATCCCACATCAGTGGGTTTTGAGG
>CABEEJ010006129.1:8096-24604 GCA_901482245.1 Timema douglasi | reverse complement strand
CGCACATCAGTAGGTCTTGAGGAGGTCAAAGTTCATCGATCCTGTCTCTTTGCCTGTTGTTTAGGTTAGGTTAGGTTAGGTTAGGTTTTTCAATAAATAGAGATTAGTATGTATCTGTAAGCATTTGATGTGAACGTATAGATTGAAATTACCAAACTATCTATTGACGACCTTTTACTCCATTTTTTGAATCTAGGCTAGACTCTTCAAACACTTTGTTAGGTCCTTGGGCGTACTTGTTTTGTAAGTGTATAAAACAGCGTGTGGGGAGCACTTTTCCCACTTAATGGTGTGATTATTGATAGGAGGGAGCAATTTTCCTAACTAATGGTGTGATGATTGATAGGAGGGTGCAATTTTCCCACCTAATGGTGTGATGATTGATAGGAGGGTGTAATTTTACCACCTAATGGTGTGATGATTGATAGGAGGGTGCAATTTTCCCACCTAATGGTGTGATGATTGATAGGAGGGTGTAATTTTCCCACCTAATGGTGTGATGATTGATAGGAGGGTGCAATTTTCCCACCTAATGGTGTGATGATTGATAGGTGGGTGTAATTTTACCACCTAATTGTGTGATGATTGATAGGAGGGCGTAATTTTCCCACCTAATGGTGTGATGATTGATAGGAGGGCGTAATTTTCCCCTTTTTTCTGGGAAGGCACAGTTTCCCGAGCGCAATTTTCCCTAATCCCCCAACAAGCGTGGCAGGGCGGGGGGGGGAGGGGACAATGTAGCCATGTCGCCTTCCCTAGTTCCAGTGCCTATACCTTTCTTATCATATTTAAATAAATAAGATAAATTAAGGTATGTTCAAAGAGAACACGAATAATTAATGTCAGTATTTCTGTAATTTTTATAGCATAAAAAGTTTTTGGCAAAATAATTAAAATATAGATTCGTTTTATAAGTTTTAGTTTGAATAATCTCAACAGATTTTTATATATTGGCCATGAACATCTCGTAAATTAACTAGAATATTTTATCTTAATTTAAAAAATTTCTCATCTCGATGCTCATGACACACCATGTGTAGAAAATTAATCTAAATGTATTAACCGGAGTCATTTTATGTTTATTCTGGCCAACTCACATTAAGATATAATGTACAGTCAAACTTTCATATATGACAGCTTGAAAAGTTACTATAACTACTTTAACGTAACTATACGTCAAGTCATGTTATCTGCAGCTGTCACTTTTGATATATATTATAAATACATAGAAAATAACAATAATACTATAGTAAAATGTTATCGATGTTGACTGCAAAAATCAAAGAAAGGTGCTTCCTATGGAATTCCTACTTAATATCGGGCATCATCGCAGTCCCAACTCAGTTACCGGCTCGCGCGAGGTTTGGGAGTAAAAGGGAAAAGAAAAGACAAGAAATATGTGCAGTACATTCGTATTTGAATGATTACCCGAGATTTACCACGGTGACGAAGGGGGACAAAGCGACAAAGTTTATTGTTAATAGCTACAGTATGTCCCTATTAAGACAGAATGAAGGTTTGTGCACAATGTCTATCTGTGAAGACATTCTAAAATGGTCAAAAACGACCTTCTCAATTAAGTTTTTTTATCCAAATATCATTCAATATTCCAATAATGTTCTGTATTAACTCTTTTTCTCCATTAATGTTTAATCAGAAAGGATCCACGTGTAATTGTGTTTGTGTAAATTTACTATTTCCAGCTGAATGTATCACAGAGTTGATTGACATGTGATCCACGTTCTTAATGTACTATTTATAAATATAATATTATAATAAAACTTACGTATATTATGTTCCTAGATTGAAAATTCTAGTGGATAAAAATGAATGAAGGCTGTGATGTAGCTCCAATCTGAAGGCTTGATTTCAACTGTTTGATATGAAAGACTGTTGTGCAGTAAAGGTACTACTTACCTTATACCAAATTCAAACCAAGAAACCTACCTGCCTTGGTCTGTCGAGCTAAGGCCCATTAATCTTCCCTGCGGACAACACTGGCTCATCTACAAGCTGGCCGCTGAAGGTTATTCCGAACATTCATAACTTTATTCTACCCCCCCACTGGGCCTCATTATGAGTGCTGGCTATCCACGTTCAGTTGAGTTAATATGGTAGGGACGAAGAACATAGACTAAAGAGAAAGTATACCTGAATTTCCTTGGAAGGATAGTGAGAAAATCACCCTTAGTACACCCGACAGGGATTCGAACCGCAATATCCCTGTCATCAGCAGTCTAATCTAACACGAAAGTGACGCCTTAGACCATGCGGCCACCGAAGCAGGTAATAATTAATATTTATAAATGCAATTATTATATAAAGCTTCTTTGATAATTGATATGAACATATAAATTACAATATTTCAAGGTAAACATGACGTAACCATGAACAATCCTAATCCTGGCACACAACCTCCCTCATATTGACATCTCGGCCTACCACGGGGTCTTGAATCTTCAGGTTTCCCAACTAAAATGTTGTGTACAAGTCTGTCATCACCCAACTCGCCACATGACCACCCCACCTCAACCTGCGCGCCTTGATTATCATTAATATGTTTGAAGATGTATATGTTGTGACCGTTAAAGTAATAAATTAGTTACTATGCATAATAACCGGTTATGTTCCAAAGTAACCGATATTAGTAGTTAATGTGATTAAATACATGTAACTTATTATTTTAACCGGTTATTTTACTTAACAACAAAACCTGTTTGGGTGAAGTGATAAATTATAATATTCTGAAGATTAGGTTATGTTAGGTTAGGTTGGGTTAAACAGACATGTTTCATATCAAGATAGCACAACACACCCGCACTCAATTAACTCAATTGATACGCACTACAGACGCCATTTATGACTCATACAGATTCAAACTTGCACAAATGTGAGATTTATCGAATTAACCAGAGGGGGCTGGTTATTTTACATAATATCCGATGATTATGTATATTAACCTGGTTTATCGAATTAACAGTAACATCTACAAACTCTGAAGTTCTTCATTATGTAACTTTCTCCATTATTCTGTTTGTTCATCTCTCTTAGATACAAATATCTTTCACACCACTTTGTCCTCAATTTAATAACTTAGTGCGCAAAAAACAGCTTGAAGTTGCAAAAAACGAAATTATAAGCCACAAGAAAACATTTATCCTATTTTCATTTTGTAATAGCAATTCATAGTTACTAAAATAGTAAAATATCCACATTTAACTAGACTAATACCACTTCGGTGGTTGCATGGTCTAAGGCGTCACTCTCGCAATAATTATACTAGATTGACGACAGCTGGGATATCAGGGTTTGAATCCTGGTAGGGTGTACTGAGGGTGGCTTCTCCAAAAGGGTTTTCCACCCTCCTCCACGCAGATGTAGGAACACTGCCTCTAAATTAAGCCTTCCTCATCCCTAACACATTAAAGTAATTAGTACACAGGCGTATAACGCGGGTAGTAAGACGAGATGGTAAAAAAAAAAATTACTACACTAATGGGATAGGAAATGAGGAAGGTTTATCTAAGAATATGTGTACCCTCATCTACATGAGGGGGGAGTAGGAAACTACAAGGGTGGTCTGGTGGTCTAGGGGTAAGGTGTTGGACTTTTGTGCTGGGGTCCGGGGTTCAATCCTCAGTCCTAGCACAGATTTATCTGATTACCAAACCCTTCCTTCACCTCTGACAAGATGTGTATTAATCACAACTTGTGAATGTGTGGAATTCCAGGTCTACCATTACACATTAGCGTAAGTGTGTACAAACCGAACGGGTAGTAAGACGCGGTGCTAATAATAATAATAATAATAATAATAATGATAATAATAATAATAATAATAATAATAATAATAGGAAACTATGCAAGAGAAGTCACACTCATTACACCCAGAGTGATTCAAACCACGACCTCACCAGACAAGAACTACGCCTTAGCCCGCGTGTCCGCCTGTGCGGGTCCTAGCTCCCTGAAACTTCTAAATGATACACAATGAACATTCTTCAGATGTCGGAGCAAAGCAGTACTATACCAACAACTCCGTACTACCCGCACCCGTGAACACGCGGGCCAAGTGTCAAGCTCGTTTAGTCTGTTTGGCCGGTGATGGGTTTGAACCCCGTTTGTGTGTATAGAGGGTGGTATTACAACAGGGGATTCTCATTCTCTCCATGCAAGCAATGTGGCTATCTTTCTTCTAAATTCTATCCTCCTCATTCCTACACCAACAACATTATATATATATATATATATATATATATAACCCGCTTGGGTGGCAGAACGGTCTAAGAAGTTACTGCCCATGATGAGAAGATCGTAGTTCTAATCCCGGTTGGTTGTTATAAAGGTTTATTTTTCGGAAATGGTTTTCTACTCTTTATCTCTATGCAAATACGGGTACACTTCTTATTAGTTCAAACCTTCCTCCTTCCCAACACATTAGTTTAGTTGGACCCGCCTCGGTGGCGTAGTTGGCTAACGCGCTTGTCGTGTTGAGCTTGACTGCTGAGGACGGGGAGATCGAGGTTCGAATCTCGGTCAGGTGAACTGGGGTGGTTTTTCCTAAATGGTTTTCCACTCTCCTTCCACGCAAATGCGGGTTCATTTCCTCTATTTCAACCTTCCCAATTCCTAATCCATTAGCGTAACTAGTACTTAAAAGCGTATAACCCGAACGGGTAGTAAGACGCGGTGCTAAATCTTATTATTATTAGTTTAGTTGGCACATATCCATACGAACTGAACGTTAAGACGCAGTGACACAAAGTTTGGTGAGGTGTGATTTCTATCCATCCACAGCTGGTTAGTGCTGCCTGCACCATCTGGTATACATCACATTGTACTAAGAAAATTCAGGAAGTGTGGTAATATACCGTTGCCTTCCACGCTGAATTTATTGTGAGCGAGCGGGAAAGAGCCTACCAATTTGGTCGGTAAAGGTATTTTCACGTGCCCTTCAGGGTTCTTTTACACGCCAAAGTCGAAATGGGACCGACAGCTTTACTTCACCTCCGAAGGAAATTGTGCTACGAATTTTTATCGTTCAAAAAAATACCGTCAACCTCAGCTGGGCTTGAGCCCACGAACATATAATCTTGGGGAAAGCACTTTACCCCAAGACCAGCAGGGTTCACACATACACGTACGTAAAATCAGAATGGGTAATAAAGAGCAGTGGATTAAACAAAACACGTATTCCTTTAAAGGCCTTAGAATCAAAATATCAAATCTGTGAATGTGAGGGATTGAAGCAACTAATTATACACACAATATTAAATCTGTGAATTGTGAAGGATTGAAGCAACTAGTTATACACACAATATTAAATCTGTGAATGTGAGGGATTGAAGCAACTAATTATACACACAATATCAAATCTGTGAATGTGAAGGATTGAAGCAACTAATTATACACAAAATGTTGGTGCAGGATTCATATATCTTGCTTCATATGATGAATTAGTGAGGTTGGCTCCATCCACTAATTTATATCTGAAAGTCAACTGTAGATTTATCACTAATCTTTCAAAAATATGGAATTGAATTGAAATACTTAAAAATAACGTATTAAATATTATTATTTGTTTCAGAATCCTTTTCAGCCTGGGACATCTGAATCCTAAGTGCAAACAAAGGATGAATCAAACATTAAACTTCTGAAAATGTTGATTTGAGTAGTGTTGGGTGTTGAAATCACTAATTATATTTTATTAGGTAGGTGTGAAGGTAATATTTCAAATGTGAAACAAAGATTGAAACGCGCGAGAGAATATTGAAGGACGCTGCCCACCTGTGACGTCACGGTAGGTTAAGATAGGATTTACCATCTTAATTTAAATTTTATTCAACGAGTTTATGATACATTGTTGAAATGAAAACCATAAATTCTTATACAAGTCTCAAAATAGTCCTAACATTTCACAAAATTATTATTTTTATCTTGTAATAGTTTTTTTTTGTAAACGTGTTTTTTTTTATTTATACTTTACAACTTAATCTATTTGGTTTGGTGACGAAAATGTACTGTAGGAGTCCTCCTGCCAGGATGTAGATTAAAATAGTCCGTGGTAGCAAATATCTATCTAGGATAGGAAACAAATAAATAAAGTTTAAAAAAGCAAGTCAATGTTTTCAAGGAGCAAATAGTATAATGAACTCGTCAGAGGAAGAGGGAAAGTGTTATCAGTAAATAAACAAAAGGCCTCCTATGGTGAACTACTTATTTTCTTCCCTCTCTTTCTATTTCGTACATTGGTGTCTAAATGTGATAGTGCTTAGACTGCTTAGGTGCTTCAAGTTAAGATGCAACCCTTTTTGAGACATATCTTCGAAATCTCCAAGTAGGAAACGTCCCGAAGCTGAAATCAAAGATTTTTGTTGTCACTAGTAATTAACAAAACTTTTAATTTCAAAATGATCCATTAAGTGCAGCTAGGTTAAGAGAAAGGTTCGGATAAAACATAAAGCACAAGATGATATCCTATTCTAATTTTGTTCTGGTTCTATTGTTGCTTACGTCATAAATGTCATATAATCACTAGTCGGTGTTAAAATACTGTTTTTTTTAATAGTAGCTGTTATTGAAGTGATTATGTGTTGAAATATGTCATTATTATCGAAATATTTCAAATCTGTGCTCTAAAATATCAAATTTTTCTGCGTTCTTGTAAAAGTTTCTAACATGCGAAGGTTATTGTAGATGTTTTGAAGTCAAAGTGAAGGACATTCAACCCCCGACTTCAACACTTCGAAAATTCATAAACCTCTACTAATTATAGGCACACCTTTCTGCATCATTGAATTATTAGGCTAAGCCTATATTTCATAATCATTGGGCGGGCCTTCGTGA
Organism: Timema douglasi; assembly: GCA_901482245.1. NCBI lineage: Eukaryota > Metazoa > Arthropoda > Insecta > Phasmatodea > Timematidae > Timema > Timema douglasi. Next base: position 17,758 of record CABEEJ010006129.1, on the reverse strand, counting down.
CAGGTCCGGATTGACACTTTTGGGGGCCCTGTGCCAAATAGAACTTGGGGCCCTTCAAATTAAGTTCTCCAATGAATGATTTTGAATCTTAAATATACATCATACATGGATAGTTGTATTTAGAGACAATTTTTTTGTGTGCAGACGTTACGTAATCATGGTGAGGACCGTGAATTTTGTTACTAACATTAAACTATACAGTTTCTTATATACTGAATGGATAATAGTCCTATAAATTAATAGCTAATAATATTATTATTTAATTATAGATTATCTCAGTGTAGTTGAACTTTATGTAGTCACCCGCCTCGGTGGTGTAGTTGGCTAACGCGCTAGTCATGTTGAGCTCGACTGCTGAGGACGGGGAGATCAAGGTTCGAATCTCGGTCGGGTGAACTGGGGGTGGTTTTTCCTAAATGTCAACCTTCCCAATTCCTAATCCATTAGAGTAATTAGTACTAAAGCGTATAACCCGAACGGGTAGTAAGACGCGGTGCTAAATATTAATTAAAAATTTATGTAGTCCACCGTCTGCAGATAAAATAGTATTAGTATAGCAAACAGTATTTTATTATTAAAAAAACTTTTGTTGCATACTTTTCAACTTAACATTTAATTAACTCTTCAATATTAATAATTTTATTATTTTGCATCAAATTAATGTCAATAGAAAAAAAAAGTTTATTTTTCTGTCAAAAGTCAACGGTACCGTCTGCAGTTAGGTAGTTTTTACGGTTTGCCAAAATCGAAGGTTGCGTTAATTTATAAGCACAGACAGTCGGACTCCACGTAATACCAGGCTACCAGCGCCCTTCGATTAGGGAATTCCTAGCTTAGTTTGGGATACATTTTATAAAAAAACGTAAAAGTATTGAAATATAATATATATCACAAAATAAATATGACAAGTCAAAGTGATTTATTTGCCAGGCGGGCGGGCACCCCTTTCCTCGGGGCGCCCCTGCGCGTGGCACACTTGTCACATACCTTAATCTGGGCCTACTTCGTGAAGCCTAAAAGACTAGCGTAAATGAAATACCTATTAATTTTAGGGGTGTAGGTTAATGAGCCCTAATTATTGGTATAATTGTATTTAAAAACTAACCTTGGTTTGACTAAATCTTAAAGCAGAATTTTTCAACCGGTGTGCCTTACTTAGCTCACTTATGTGCCGCTAAGGGTAAATAGGTGTGCCACAAGAGATTGGGGGGTAATTTAAAAAAAAGCGAGGAAAAATAAATCGAGGAATATATATTTATTTAAAATCCATGATCAAAATCATTTTAACAAACAACACAACCATTCTAATTTAATTATTGAACTTTTAATTACAACACTTTTCCTTTTTTTTTAATGATAAAAAATCTCCCTAAAAGTTATGGTGTGCATTGAAAATTTTAGCAAGTTTTTTTTCGGTGTGCTGTGAGTTGAAAAATGCTGTGCCAATGGTTATGGATAAAAGTGAAGAAATGTGTATTTGTCGTTGAACGAACTGGTTATCGAGAGCTGAGCGTGGCTTGTCATCTGATACCCGGTAGACCAATAAAGATTGTTTTGACTACAAATTGCCAGACAGTCGACATTCACTTTGCCCTCTGTCTCACCCTTCAAATAACCTTGAAGATTGGCGAAGTTCTCATAAATAACGATAGGTTCGCTGTCTCTCGGGGCTGTTAGCGACAATATGAGCATTATATAGAGCGCAGGCGTATACTATTTTCGCGGATGATTTGGTATCGATATTAACGAAATGTAAATGACCAAGACGATAGATACCATAGCTAGGTTTGGTAACGCTTTTTTTTTTTACCAGACTAAACATTATGGTTACGACCAAAGAGCCGAGAATTTCTGCGCCAATTTCAAAACAGCATTACTTCTTATGTTAGATTTAAACGAGTATAACTTCCTAGTCAATGGATTTTAAGTTTTTGTAAATTAAAATGGACAGCAAAAGTACTTAAAACCGCTTAGTTATGTATAAAAGAGAGTACTATATGATCTAGGCCTATTTAATATTACTTAAGTACTTCATGTTTTCTAAAGGTTATTTTTGGGAAGATATGTTTAGCTTGATATGTTGTGAAAATATTAGGGGTATTCAAAAAAAGCGCCAATTTAACTGAGAATAAAATTAAATGGCTCAATTTCCTCCGATTTGCAGAACATATAGTTAGATTAAATAAATTCACCTACAAGTTGTTAGATCTACTCTACCACAACCACCATTTTTGTTTAAGAAAAACATCTCAAAATAGTTTTCGTTCTTGGTCACCAATAAAAAAGTAGAGAACGGAAACTGATAATTTGCTTATTCGCGAGAGTTTCTACGTAAAGCTTTAGGTAGATGGCAGCACTATAAACAATACCATTCGCATTCGTTCTTAGTTTGTTGTTTGAATAAAGTAGTTATGGCCATTTTTATTAGCCTACATACACGCTTATTTTTATATTTATCTTAAATACTAGTATATAAGCCCGTCAGCGATAGGCGAACTTCTTTTAGCACCGCGTATAACTACCCGTTCGGGTTATATGATTATGTCCTAATTAAGTGAACGGTTTTAAGGATTAGGAAGATTATATTTATAGGAAGTGTACCCGTATTTGCTCGAAGGGAGAGTGGAAAATCTTTTTTCTTTGGGGGGGGGGGACTACCCTCAGTAAATCCGACTGAGATTCGAACCTCGATCTCCCCGTCATCGGCAGTCTGGTTTACTGCGAGAGTAGCGTGCCAGGAACTAAACTTGAATAGTTGTGATGCAGCTTATATTTTTAGTATAAGCTTAAAAACACAAACCCTTCACTCACTCTAAGAAATTATTTTTTTAAATAAAGGGCGCTTTCTCGAAAACAAGTGAATTAGAAATATGTAATTTGAATTGTGGTTTGATATAAAGAAAACCAATTGAATGGCGCGCCGTCCAAGCATTCTCTCTCCTTTATTTAAAAATGGAAATATTTACTTTAAACTCATAAGATTTGTGAAAATAAATAATATACATTGTTGCAGAAACATTATGTAAAAATAGAATATCTCATTTCACCAAAGAGCATAAATGAAATAATATGCTCTTTTACATAAACAATGAGAAAAGAAGAATTTTTCTGTCCAACGGATAGCATAACAACCAACTCACCATTTTCAAAGTACCTCAATTAAAAATAGATACATTTCCTTATAAACCTATGAAACTACTGATTTAATAAAAATATATTTTATATAAAAGTTGTTTATTTTTAAAAGTACTACAACTTTATAATGATACGTTATTTCATATCTCAAATAGTAATTGTGAAATTATAATCAAAATTGGAAATTTACACTTTTAAAAAATGAGAGATACCATTTTGTATATATTATTAAACAGTTCATAAATGCGAAAGTTGATCAAAATATTTTTAGCGGATTTTGAGAAAACTGTTATCTCTATATGCCTCAGTACATTACCTTAATTTATGTATCATCTATCTAATTCCAAAAATTCCTCGTAGGAACCTTAAAAAATCCATCAATACGAAGTTTTAGCCCAATCGATAAAATTGTTTTGGCTCCAGTCTGAGATAAAGATAGATGGACGGACAGACAGACAGACAGACAGAAAAAAAATCTTAAGTCCAGGTCCGTTAGTTTCTGTTCATAGGCGCCACATTTGTAAATTATTGGAGGGGGAAGGGGGTGGGTGCGGTCAGGCCCAATGGTATCAATTTTATGCCAAAAATATTACATTTGCAACATCATGTTGGAGAAATACACTTCATCTATATTTTAAAATTTTAATGGCATTTAAAAAAAATTATTAACTAACATAATAATGTCACCTAACATTCTGCAGTAACATATATTTTATTACACAAACATATTCAAAATAAATAGAAAAATAAATATTTTATACAATTTGAACTGGTATTTTCTTATGAACATGTTTAATAGAATAAAACTTGTTACTGCTTGATCATAAGAAACGATAATTCAGGATCTTATAAAGTTGTAGTTTAAAAATTTAATTTATGACCAAAGTCGCAATAAAAAAAATTAAAACTCGGATAAAAGTATATCTACCCCATCAAGGGTCAACGGAAAATCAATTACTATAGTTTGCACATTAACATACTTTCTTTTTGTAATTCATGAAACTACTATCATTTTGAGTTATTCTATTCTTTTACAATGAGTGAAATACAGTACGTATTAAAAATATTAAAACTGAATATATTGTTTTAGAACAGAAGGTAACTTGTTTATTGTGATTGACTAGGCTACTACAATGGTAAAAAAAGATTGTTTACTCTAGGAAGAGGTTTCTAGTAAAAATGCTTTGAAGAAATTCTTAGAAATTAAGTGTACAATTAGGTTCAAATATTTACAATCACAAGGAATAAAATAGTAGTAAAATACAATCCTCGTAAATAGTAAGCTAAGCTGGAGAGAAAAGAAGACCACCCTAGAAACCCCTTCCTACCGTGAACCGACTATAGTACTTCCACCCTGCATAGCATACATGGCTTTATTCATATCACCTGTAAGGGACATATTTTAATAGGTTATCTATTCTCTTTAAAGGATGGCTTCATATCGTAGAAGATATAAATTAAGTATGCAGAGCAAGAAAAATGTTGAATAATTTAACAATTCAATTTTTAGGGGGGGGGGGGCCTAGCCCCCTAATAACAACTATAAGAGGGGCAAAAGACTCAGACCCCCTAGAGTCGGCGCCTATGTTTCTGTTCCGTGGTCTTTCAATACTGTAAAGAAAAATATCAACTTCATATTAATGATAGATTATAAGAGATATTTTAACTTGAAATTCAAAGAGAAATGTTAAGGCTGTAGTAACGATAATAACATGGAGGGAGTGAGGTTTACTTTTCACATAACGGCTAGTAATTATTATCTAGTCCCATGGCCCTACCGAGGTGAAGGGTAGGGGGTAATTGGGGGGAGTTACTCCCCCCCCTTCCACCATATTTATTATGTATGTTCCCTTTAAATATATCGCTTATTGACACATTATAAAAACCTCAAGATCTCTAGTCCTGGAGCCCATCTCTCTCACTTGTTTTTTTCTGACCCACGTGTTTCCACTGTTTTCAAAATGTTTTTATAGAATAGTTCAAAGTGGTCTAGTAGTTGTACAATCCGCTGACACGACATTCTCTGTAGTCACGTAAGTCCCCAGCAACCTTGACCTGAATATTGTTCAGGAGTATTATAAACAACCAAGGTGAAAATCTCTGTTGCTATTTCAGCCTTAGGATGATTGTAGTCATTAGATCACTCGCATACCAACCGCTCACTTACAAAATAAAATAAAGATTAAGTCCCACGTACATTGATAATGGAAAGCAGAATCTACTTGTACATATGTATGATAGTCCATAATCCTTTGCAACGCAAACAGTTTATTATCAGCATTTTTTAATTTATAGTGGATGGACTAATATTTTATACTATTGTCACGATGGATGTTTTTAATTGTGTCGTTTTGAGATAAAATTTCCCTCTAACGAGTCATTTAAAATTCAGCCACAATAATTAAAGTTGTCTGCCTGTCTCTATCCCTAAAGCGCGTGCGCACTTGTTCGTGTCGGTCGTTTTAGACTCATGCGCACCGATTGAGTCAGTTGTTTTAAACCATACAAAGATATTAATGATAGGAAATAACACCAACATAAATTGTTAGTCTATCAATTAGCTCCGCGTCTTACTACCCGTACGGGTCCTACAGCAATGAATTTCTACAAGTGAGCGAGAAAGAGACTATTGATATTGCTGGGAGAGGTATTTTCATATACCTTCCACGGGTATTGCTTTACTTTCCATCCGAAGGAAGGTGGGCTACGGAATTTTGTAGCTCAATAAAATTCCGGTGACCTCAGATGGGTTTGAACCCAAGAAAATCGGATCCTGAAGTGATTACTTTACCCCAAGTCCAAGTCCACCGAGGTCAACATTATTATAATTATTGTTTCATATTTGAAATAAACTAAATATTGTCATTTCGTAATTTAAGATTATTTATTTTATAATGCACACAATTTAGTAGAACTTTGGTTAGTCAAAACATATTTTATTTCGAGATGATGTTATTTATGTATCTACATAAAAACCGACCCTAAGGTGTAGTGGTCAGAGCTCTTGACTGTTGACCTAGAGGTCCCAGGTTTGATTCTAGACTTGTTTAGGGGACTTTTCTCAAAAGCGGACTAATTAGCACGGCATAGAAAAATGTAAAGTGTGTTATCCCTTTCTCTATAACCAGGGTCACCGTGGTCTGGTTAATTAGGCATATGTTAGGTTTAATTGTTTCCACTGGTTCCACAGCCTCATACACACTATTTCCCTCATACTCACTATCACCTAACCTCACCTCACTATCACTTACTATAACCATCATACTCGCTATCACCATCATACTCACTATCACCCTCATACTCACTATCACCATCATACTCACTATCACCCTCATACTCACTATCACCCTCATACTCACTATCACCCTCATACTCACTATCACCATCATACTCACTATCACCATCATACTCACTATAACCATCATACTCACTATCACCCCATATTCACTATCACCATCATACTCACTATCACCCTCATACTCACTATCACCTCACCTCACCATCACCATCATACTCGCTATCACCCTCATACTCACTATCTCCCTCACACTCACTATCACCCTCACACTCACTATCACCCTCACACTCACTATCACCCTCACACTCACTATCACCCTCATACTTACTATCACCATCATACTTACTATCACCCTCATACTCACTATCACTCCTCACACTCACTATCACCATCATACTTACTATCACTCTCATACTCACTATCACCATCATACTCACTATCACTATCACCCTCATACCTACTATCACCCTCATACTTACTATCACCATCATACTCACCATCACCATCATACTCACTGTCACCCTCATACTCACTATCACCCTCATACTCACTATCACCCTCATACCTACTATCACCCTCATACTTACTATCACTCTCATACCTACTATCACCCTCATACTCGCTATCACCATCATACTCACTATCACCATCATACTCACTATCACCCTCATACTCACTATCACCCTCATACTCACTATCACCATCATACTCACTATCACCATCATACTCACTATCACCCTCATACTCACCATCACCCTCATACTCACTATCACCCTAAAAATGGTTTTAGTGTTCAAATAATTAATGTTTTTAGTTTTATCTCAGACAAATTGGAGGATTTTTTTTACGATCAGTCTGAGTTATTATTACTTTCCTCGGGAATCCCATATTTGAGACGATCTCTCTTTAGTTCAGTCCACGTTGGGAAACCAACTTATCATTCACATTAAACGTGCTCCTGACTTTTTCAATTTGACTTGTTCAATTAACGCTTCCATTTTAATATAAAACATTGATTAAATATAAAACCTAAATACAATATTACTTAAATACACGTGAAACAAACTGAAAACAAAACTTCCAACACTTCTTTAGTTATTTTCACCAAACCAGCTCCGCGTCTGTTCAACACGGAGCCCAAGTTGTGTTATGCGCATGCGCGACATAACATGGCTCAAGATGGGAGATATAAAAATTGCCCAGCCAGCAATTGGAAAAAACATAGCGCGTTGTAGTAAGGCATAGCTTAGCTTTAGCTTTCTGTGTGAACCAGCACATTTAAATACATGGTCCGCTATTTTTCTAACGCGTTATCAGGGCAAATCTTAGTTTAAATTAGCATAGCTTAGCTTAGCTTCAGTGGCGGCTCGTGTATAGGCACTGTGGAACTGCAGAACCCTCTATTTCCACTTGATAGTATCGATAAAATTTAAAATAATGAGTCCTTTATTCTTTAATTCTTTCTTTATTTTTGTAGTAAAATATATATTCCTTAAGCTCAATGTCAGTACTTCAGTAGCCATCCCCCAGTTTATGAAAAATATACAAAAATCTTTGTATGGAACTGTGTGGTTCACAGTGCCAGCGACGTGGTGTTTGACTGTTGTGCGCATGCGCACATAAGAGGGGGTAGGGGAGGAAGGTGGGACTGCCAGGTAGAGAGAGAGAGAGAGCACTGTTGCTCTCGCAGTGCCGGCTCTGGCGGGATGGTGGAAGGAAGGGGTGTTTTACTCAGCGTGTGTTGCTCTTAAAAACCGTGTACCGTATTCTTGAATGTGATAAAGTGTAAAAGAGTGTAGAATTAGATTATTATTCTGCTTCCTGATATTCTATTTGATTAATTTTTTTTTCGGTTATTTTATTTAACAGAAATACTAAATGCGCTTGCAATACTTTTAATGGAGAAAAACTTCCTCAATTGTCATCCAGAGATCAAGGAGAAAATTATTGAACTTTTTGCGCAAATTAAAACAATAAGAATGGATTTCATTTTTAAATGAATATATCAAGCTTGAAATGTAACAATTTAAGTTAAATTAAGTAAAAAAATTTAGTTTATTTTGTTGTTAGATTTTATCAAGTTCCTGAATAAATTTTCCTTTTATACATTTTTTTTTCCCTTTCACACAATTTTAGAACAAACGCTAAAAAAATTCTGGAGTAGCACCCTCACTAATTTTAGCTACGAGCCGCCACTGTTAGCATGGCATTCTGTGAGAATCGGCCTTTATTCTGCTTCCAGCCCTGGACCACCCTCTGTGAGTGTATCTGGACTGCACGATTTGGGAGGACCACGCGCTTTTTTAGGTGACAGAGGGGGGAAAGATAGTGGGGTTTGGGAAATATTTGCTTGCGCGTTCATTTAGTAGTCTCCCTGCATAAGTAAGGTAGTGATGGGCATTATCAAGTAATTCTAAGAATCGAGTAGAATTATTCGAGTAATTTTTAGCGAATCAAATCGTCCCGTGGCAATCGGTTGGACAACATTACTCGGGACTCTTGCAATGGGATTCGATACTAACAACATGTCAATAATCTCTTCCTGTAGTAGTCAGTCGACACAGACAGTGACCTCCATTTCCTTATTTACAGATTTCACGTTGCATGTACAGTCAATATTAAAGTATGTGTTTTAAGAAGTATCTCACAAAAAATAGTTGTCTTATGCTCTTTTTAATAAAATAAACTTTTATTTATACATTCATGTTAAAGAAATTGATAAAGTTGTACTTTTTTAAAAGTGAAAACAGTTTTTTTTTCTATTTCGTAACTTACTCTAATTAGTTTCCATTTATAAATAATCATATTTAACTAAGGAGAAATTATAATCAAAATAATTAAGAATTACAATAATTAGTTTCATTATATGCGATTGTAGAAATAAGACTGCCGAGGTACCGAGTAAAAAAAATCGAGTAACTTTGATCGAGTACTTTTAAAAAGAATCGGAAATGTGATACGCTTAGTTAACATGCCATAGGCTAGAAAAAACTATAAATGATAAACAGTTCTAGAAGCTATCTGAAAAGTTTTTTTATGTCAACATAACAGCATAATTGCCGAAGGTTGGGAAAATTTCTAAATATTAAACCCCTCTAGAAGCTATCTAATTTTTTTTGGTAGTAACATAGCCTCCTAATTTATACTTGTATCTTAATTTTGATATTATTTGAACCATAAATAAGGCCATCCATACATAGTTTGTTCATAAAATTTCGGGGGGGGGGGG